>PVJL010002837.1:0-78727 GCA_004026885.1 Lyroderma lyra | reverse complement strand
GTTTCCCTGATAGCTAATGAGGATGAGCATTTTTTCATATGTCTGCTGGCCATTTGTATTTCTTCATGGGAGAAGTGTCTGTTTAGTTCTTCTGCCCACTTTTTAATTGGGTTGTTTGTTTTTGTTGTTAAGTCTTATTAGTTCTTTATATATTTTAGATATTAGACCCTTATCTGTTGCGTTATTTGCAAATATTTTCTCCCATTCAGTTGGCTGTCTCTTTGCCTTGTTGATGGTTTCTTTTGCTGTGCAGAAGCTTTTTAGTTTGATATATATAATCCCATTTGTTTATTTTTGCTTTTACTTCCCTTGCCTTTGAGATCAGGTTCATGAAGTCTTCCTTGAGTCCTAGGTCTGCAAGTTTAGTACCGATGTTTTCTTCTATACAGTTTATTGTTGCAGGTCTGATATGAAGGTCTTTAATCCATTTTGAGTTAATTTTTGTATATGGAGAGACTTCACAGCTCAGGTTCATTCTTTTGCATATGTTTTTCCAGTTTTCCCAGCACCACCTACTAAAGAGGCTGTCTTTTTCCCATTGTATGTTTTTTGCTCCTTTATCGAAAATTATTTGTCCATAAATTTGTGGGTTTATTTCTGGGTTTTCAGTTCTATTCCACTGGTCTACATTTCTGTTCTTCTGCCAGTACCAAGCTGTTTTGACTGATACTTTGTAATATAAGTTGAAGTCAGGGAATGTAATGCTACTGGCCTTATTCTTTTTATGTAGTATTGCTTTGGCAATTTGGGTCTTTTATGGTTCCATATAAATTTACTAATTCTTTTATCTATTTCACGAAAGTATAATTGTGGGATTTTGATGGGTAATGCATTAAATCTGTAGATTGCTTTGGGCAGAATGACCATTTTAACAATGTTAAGTCTTCCTATCCATGAACAGGGGATATTTTTCCACCCCTTAAAGTCTGTTCCAATTTCTTTCAAAAATGTCTTATACTTTTTCATGTATAAGTCTGTCACATTCTTTGTTATGTTAATTCCCAGGTATTTTATTCTTTTTGTTGTAATAGTAAAGGGAATTAACTCCCTCACTTCTTTTTCTGAGGATTCGTTGTTTGTATATAGGAATGCTGTTGATTTTTTTACATTGATTTTGTATCCTGTGACTTTACTATATTTGTTTATTATTTCTAATAGTTTCCTGGTGGAATCTTTGGAATTTTTTATATAAAGGATCATGTCATCTGCAAATAGTGACAATTTGACCTCTTCTTTCCCAATTTGGATACCTTTTATTCCTTTCTCTTGCCTGATTGCTGTGGCTAGAACTTCCAGTACTATATTAAATAGCAGTGGTGACATGGGGCATCCCTGTCTTGTTCCTGATTTTAGGGGTATGGGCTTCAGCTTTTCCCCATTCAGTATGATGTTAGCTGAGGGCTTGTCATATATGGCCTTTATTATGTTGAGATACTTTCCTTCTATACCTATTTTATTTAGTGTTTTGATCATAAATCCATGTTGCATCGAAAGCAGCAATTGAAATGATTTTGTTTATGTGGTGTATCACATTGATTGATTTTCATATGTTGAACCATCCTTGTGCTCCTGGGATGAATCCCACTTGATCATGATGTATGATATTTTTGATGCATTGTTGTATTCTATTTGCTAAT
This sequence comes from Lyroderma lyra, assembly GCA_004026885.1. Classification (NCBI taxonomy): domain Eukaryota; kingdom Metazoa; phylum Chordata; class Mammalia; order Chiroptera; family Megadermatidae; genus Lyroderma; species Lyroderma lyra. The sequence continues at coordinate 77,090 of PVJL010002837.1, read as the reverse complement.
ATTTTGTTCAGGATTTTTGCATCTGTGTTCATCAGAGATATTGGTCTATAGTTTTCTTTCCTTGTGTTGTCTTTGCCAGGCTTTGGTATTAGGGTAATGTTGGCCTCATAGAATGAGTTAGGAAGTACTGCTTCCTCTTCAATTTTTTGAAAGAGTCTGAGGAGGATAGGGGTTAATTCTTCTTTGAATGCTTGGTAGAACTCGTTGGTGAAACCATCTGGTCCAGGGCTTTTGCCTTTAGGGAGATTATGGATAGTCATTTCAATCTCATTGCTATTGATTGGTCTATTTAGATTATCCAGTTCTTCTTGGTTCAGTCTGGGTAGGCTATAAGTTTCTAGAAACTTGTCCATTTCTTCTAGGTTGTTAAATTTAGTGGCATAAAGTCTTTCACATTATTTTCTTATAATCCTTTGTATTTCTGTGGTATCAGTGGTAATTTCTCCCCTTTCATTTCTAATTTTGGATATCTGTGTCCTTTCCTTTCATCCTTTGATGAGCCTAGCCAGGGGTTTGTCAATTTTGTTGACTTTCTCAAAGAATCAGCTCTTCATAATATTAATTTTTTCTATTTTCCTTCTGTCCTCTAATTGGTTTAGCTCTGCTTTAATTTTTATTATTTCTTTCCTTCTGCTGACTTTGGGTTTTGTCTGCTCTTCTTTTTCTAGTTCTTTAAGATGGGATGTTAAGATGTTTACTTGTGATTTTCCTTGTTTCTTAAGATAGGCCTGTAGTGATATAAATTTCCCTCTTACTACTGCTTTTGCTGTGTCCCAATAATTCTGATATGTTGTATTTTCATTGTCATTAGTTTCTATATATTTTTTAATCTCATCTTTCATTTGTTCTTTTATCCCATCCTTTTTAAATAAGCTGTTGTTTAATCTCCATGTATATGTGGGGTTTTTTTTCTGCTTTCCTTTTACAGTTGATCTCTAATTTCAAAGTTTTGTGGTCTGAGAATACACTTGGTATGATTTCAATCTTCTTAAATTTGCTGAGGCTACTTTTGTGTCCCAGCATGTGGTCTATCCTTGAGAATGTTCCATGTGCACTAGAAAAGAAGGTATAGTCTCTTTTTGCTGGATGAAGTGTCCTGTAAATGTCAATTATGTCCAATTGCTGTAATGTGTCATTTAGAGCTGTTATTTCCTTATTTATTTTCTGTTTGGATGATCTGTCCATGGCTGTTAGCAGGGTGTTTAAGTCTCCCACAATGATTGTGTATTCATCAGTTTCTCCTTTCAAATCTGTTAGTAGTTTCTTTGTGTATTTTGGCGCATCCTGGTTGGGAGCATATATATTAACTAGTGTCAAATCTTCTTGTTGTATTGTGCCTCTTATCATTATGTAATGTCCATCCTTGTCTTTTACTATCTTTTTTAACCTGAAGTTTATTTCATCAGGTATCAGTATGGAAACTCCTGCTTTTCTCTGGTTACCATTTGCTTGAAGTATTGTTTCCCATCCTTTCACTCTGAGTCTGTGTTTGTCCTTATGGCTGAAGTGTGTCTCTTGGAAATGGCATATGGATGTGTTCTGTTTTTCAATCCAGTCTGCTACTCTGTGTCTTTTTATTGGTGAGTTCAGTCCATTAACATTTAGAGTGATGATCGATATGTGAGGATTTCCTGTGGCCATGACTTATTTCTTTGTTTGTTTTTGTTTGTTTATTTGTTTGTTTTTGTTTCTTTCTTATTGCCCCAACTTTCTTTCATTTTTCTTGATGTTTTGTTTCAGGTTGAAGAGCCTCCTTCAGTATTTCTTGGAGTGCTGGCCTTGTGCTGGCAAATTCCCTCAGCTTCTGTGTGTCTGAGAAGGTCTTTATTCCACCTTCATATCTTCAGGTGTTTACTTGTGATGCGTGGATTTCTCAGCTGCCATTTTTGTCACTCAGAGTCCTCTTTCTTGGCTCCTAGGTGGCCGTTCAATTGTGTTTTTTGGGAGTGGCTTTAGGGACCTCCTCTCCAGTCGCCATCTTGCCCTCCTCCCTCTTAGTAATATTTTTTACTGATACACTTGTATCTCCTCAGGCAAAGGAAACAAAAGAAAAAGATAAACAAATGGGACTAAATCAAGCTAAAAAGTTTTTGCACAGCAAAGGAAATCATCAACAAAATGAAAAGACAACCTACTAAATGGGAGAAGACATTTGCCAATAATACACCTAATAAGACATTAATATCCAAAATTTACAAAGAACTCACACAACCCAACATCAAAAAAACAAACAATCCAATTAAAAAATGGGCAGAGGACCTGAATAGACATTTCTCCAAAGAGGACATACATATGGCCAATAGACATATGAAAGGATGCTCAACATCACTAATCATCAGAGAAATGCAAAGTAAAACCACGATGAGATACCACCTCACACCTGTCAGTATGGCTGTCATCAATAACTTAAACACAAGTGTTGGTGAGGATGCAAAGAAAGGTGACCCTCTTGGTGGGATTGCAAATTGGTGTAGCCACTGTAGTAAATGGTTTGGAGTTTCCTCAAAAAATTAAAAGCACAACTACCTTTTGACCCAGCAATTCCACTTTTGGGTATTTATCTGAAGAAATCCAAAACACTGATTTGATAAGATATATGTACCCCTAAGTTCATTGCAGCATTATTTACAATAGCCAAGATATGGAAGCAACCTAAGTTCTCATCAACAGACAACCAGATAAAGAAGATGTGATACCTAAATACAATAGAATATTACTCAGCTGTAAAAAATGAAAGCTTACCATTTACAGCAACATGGATGGACCTGGAATGTATTATATTAATTGAAATAGAAGGAGAAAGACAAATACCATGTGATCTCACTGAGATGTAGACTCTAAAGTGCAAAATAAATAAAATAAAAACAGAAAACAAGTGTCGGTGAGGATGTGAAAAAATTGGAACCTTGTGCACTGTAGTTGAGAATGTAAAATGGTGCAGTGTTGTGGAAAACCATATAGCATTTACTTTAAAAATTAAAAATAGAATTACCATATGACCCAATTTCACATCTGTGTATATACCCAAAGGAATTGAAAGCAGGGTCACCAGGAGATATTTATGCACCCACACTCATAGCAGCATTAGTCACAATAGTTAAATGTAGAAGCAAGGTGTCCATTGATGAATGAATGGATAAGCAAAATGTTGTCTATGCATACAATGGAATATTGTTTAGCTTTAAAAAGGAGGAAATTGTGATACATGCTACAATATGGATGAACCCTGAGAATATTATGCTAAGTAAAATAAGCCGGTCACAAAAAGGCAAATACTATATGATTCCACTTGCATGAGATCTCTAAACTAATCAAAGTCATACAGACAGAAAGTAGAATGGTGGTTATCAGGGCCTGGGGTGAGAGGTGAATGGAGAGTTAGTGTTTAACGAGTATAGAGTTTCAGTTTTACAAAATGAAAAGAGTTCTGGAGATAAATGGTAGTGATAGTTGCACAAAAATATTAATGTACTTAGTACTACTGAACTGTACCCTTAAAATAGTTAAGATGGTAATTTCTATGTTAAAAGTATCTTACCATAATTTTTTAAATGCATTTTCTTGTATATTAAGTTGATTTTTTAAAAAAACTAACAAGGGGACATTCAGGACCAGATGGCTTCACTGGTGAATTCTACCAAACACTTAAGAATTAGCATGAATCCTTCTCAAATGGTCCCAAAAGTTTGAAGATGAGGAAACACTTTCTAACTCATTCTATGAGGCCAATATTACCCTGATACCAAAGCTAGGTAAAGACGCTACAAGAAAAGAAAACCACAGGTCAATAACCCTTATGAAAATAGACCAAAAAATCTTCAACAAAACACTAGCCAACTGAAATCAGCAGCATATTAAAAACAATTATGTGTCATGACCTAGTGGGAGTTATCCCCAGAATACACAGGTAGTTTATAATAAGGAAAGCAATCAATATAATATGCATTAACAGAATGAAGCAAAACCCACATGATCATCTATCTCAATTGATGCAGAAAAAGCATTTGACAAAATCCAACACCCTATCTAATAAAATCACTCACCTCCTCAACATGATAAAGCCACATATGAAAAACCCATCGATAGCATCATTCTTAATATTGAAAGACTGAAAGATGTTTTTCTCTAAAATCAAGAACAAGATAAAGATGCCAGTTTTGCCCACTGCTATTCAACATAGTCCTGGAAGTTCTAGGGAGAATGTTTAGACAAGAAAAGTAAATACAAGTCATTCAAATTAGAAAGTAAGAAGCAAAATGATTTCTATTCACAGGTGACATGATCTTATATGTAAAACACCCTAAAGAATCCACAAAAATATCTATTAATGCTAATAAACTATTGATAATCCATCAGAGTTGCAGTCTACAGTGGAGAATGGCTTGGGGACATGTGGCAGAAGTAAAACAGCCACACCACCTCAGGTTTGACTTCTTCACCCCTTTCTTAGTCCTCGATTCCCCGAAATCTGGCATCTGTTCTCCATAAAGCCAATGCTGTGTAAAACTAAACAGCCCTAAAACCAGCAGTGATTCCTCAGTCCTCGCCTTGCTGCATGCATGGGCAGCACTAACAGGTGGACCACCCTGTAGCTCTTGAGATATGGTCATCCCCTGGCTTGGGGGATACCACTCACTTTGTCTTTCCCATTCCTGCTTCTGTCTGGTTCTCAGGCTCATGGTCCTTTACTTTATCACAGCCTTATGCCCTCTTATCTTCTCCTTTTATATCCTTTCTCCTTCAATTGACTATTTTCAATTCCCATTGATACAGCAATGACACCCAAACTACTATCTTAAGCCCAAACCTTCCCGAGTCTGAATCCCACACCCAGATGTATAATTGCCTAAGTGGGGTGGCATCTCCATTGAGATGTCTCCAAGGTATCTCAAGCACAACCTGACCAAGACTGAATGTATGGTCTCCTTCCAAGGCTTTGTCCAGCCCCATCTAGTGGCAATGAAAGAAACCCAGCATCATCTTTGACCCTGCCATACCCTCCATCACATTGTTAATTTTATGTCCTAACCATCTCTCAAACCCACCCACTTCCCTGTTCTCCAACACCACCTCAATCCAAAGTACCGCCATCTCTCAGCTGGGTTACTGCCTGGTCCACCTGTACATACTCTTGGCCCCATCTGCACACTGCCACCAGGGCAATAGTTTTCAAAATTCATATGTGGCCTGGTCATTTCTTTCCTTGGACTCTTCATTAATGCCCTCTAAGACCCCACTCATCAGACCTTGGGACCCATCCGCCTGGCCTGACCTTGCCCCGCTGTGCTCTCGCCACTGAGGCTTCCTTTCAGCTCTTTAGTGCTTGATATTTAAGCTGAAAAAGAGGGAGGAAGATGTGTAAAAAACAAAGGTAATTGAGCCCCCCACTTTGCCCCACAGGTTTGCCCCTTCTTGGAGCAAAGCTCACATGCTCTCAGCATCTGCGACATTGCACTAGTGTGATGCAAGGATCCTCAGAAAGTCCTTATCTCTCTTCGACACAGCCACCTGGCTGAGGGACCATCTTCCTCTTAGACATGTGGAACTTGAGGCTTTGCCCAAGGCCACACCTCGAGCTGGGCTGAAGCTGTATTCTCACCTGCTTCTCCCCATTGCAGCCTGGCCTTTCCATAGCCCCAACCACTGAGAGAACTCAGAGGGACACCATCTCCTGAGCAGACTCTCAATGCCCTTGACCCCAGGTAGTGCCGATGGTACCAGACACACACACTTGCCTGCTGTTCATTTTAAGCCATTGTTTATGAAGTAGGCCGGATGCTCTGCCCCAGAGAAGAGTGAAGCAAAATCTAAATTTAGGCTTCAGTATTTGGGCTGCCTCCTTTAAACTCCAGGTCCTATGCAGCCCTGGTTAGGTCATCCATCACATCTCTTGCCGCTTCCCTTTAAAATCTCCTGAGAGGCTCCTGACAGCACTGGCCATTCCTCCAGTCCTCTCCCTCCATCTGGCTCACCAGCCCCCTCTTCAGCTGTTTCTACTTTATATTTAAATTAATAGCAAGTGTGGCACCCTGCCCAGACCCCCAAGACCCTGCCTGGCTGCTGTGAGAGATGCTGCCAACACATCTTGCGCCAGGGAGGGGACATCCACAGGCCCCACCCTCCTGCAGCCCAAGATGAACTGCCACAGGGCCTGTCAGGCCAACCCCGCCTCAGGGTGGGAACAGCTCTAGGGGCACTCCCGCTGTAGAGGTCCCCTGGCACCAGTCTCCAGCTGAGACCATGTCATCGCCCACTTCCTGGCCCTGCCCCTCATCCCTTGCTGCCCTTCTGCTGAGGGTTTTCCCTCAGCAAGTCACTTGATTAGAATCTCCATCTCGGTCCTGCTTCTAAGGACCCTAACCTAGGTTCTCTGTGAGTGTATTTGCACTTGTGAATAAAGTCCTCAGACATCAGCGTAGAAAGAGGTCTTGCTTTTACACCATTTCCTCCTCTCTTCTTCTCTCCTCTCCCCTTCCCTCCCTTCCCCTCTCTTCTCCTCTCCTCCCCTCCTCTCCTCTCCTCTCCTCTCCTCTCCTCTCCCCTCTCTCCTCTCCTCTCCTCTCAGGACTGAGGCAGTGGTCCTGACCTGGGGAGGCCCTCCATCTGTCCATATCACCTTTTGCAACCCATGAAGGCTGGCAGGCCAGTTGTGACCCGGCCAATCATTAGCCTCATGGGGCCTTCATGGGCCTCAGGATTGTTCTGAGCACTGGACAAACAGTATTCATGGTGACCTCTTTCAGATGGGACACTGAGGCACAGAGAGGCTGGGCCACTAGCCCAAGGCCACACAGAAGTCAGTGGTGCAGGCCAGGAGACAGGAAGCCTTTGGAACCTGAGCCCTAAACCACCATGCTCCCCTCAGCTCAAACCCTCAGCCCGTGATTCCTGGGCTGTGGCTAAAGTTCAGGTCAAGATTAGCCAGACCAGGAGATTTTCTGCAGTCAAAGTAAGTTTTTAGCTATTTCGGGCCTATCTCTTCATTTCCAGATCTGAAAGGGGAGAGACTCCTGCTACAGAACATGTCACTCTGGCTGCTCCTGGCCAGGATGCTTGGAGCTGGAAAGCCAGCAGCCCTGGCCAGCACACTGCCACCTCTACAGCCACTCCCTGGGCCAGGAGGGTCTTCTGGCTGGAATCTGAGCCACATTGTTCAGTAGTTTTGCCATCACTGATTGTGATTTCGGAGGCTTCTGATGTCACAATGAGCCTGTACACCTGGCTGCCAGATCCCTGGGCCCGTGCTTGTATGATGGCATGGTGGGACCATGGCTGGCTTCTGGCCTTCTGGCATCACATAGACCGATGTGTGAGTATCCTGCAGCTTGGATGAATCACTTGCCCCTTCTTTCAGGCTGGAGGCTTTGAGTACTGGGGACCCTGCCTTCTCCACAAGTCCTCACCCTACTGGGACCAGCCTTGAGGTTGGCAAGGGTGGCGACTCTCACATGAGCACCATTCTGGGTAGGGGCAGTGCCAGGGCACTCTGAGCCACCTCAATCCTTGTCACTGCCAGGATTCAGGGAGGCAGCCTGGGTGTCTGGGAAGGACAGTCTCAAATCAGTATGGGAAGCAGCAGTGGGATGGCACTAAGGACAGATGGCCAGAGGACCTCAACCTTGTAGTGGTCCTCCTGCTGCTAAGAGAAGCAGATTTAGCCATGTCAGTTTATAAGGTCATGCCCATGGCTTAGGGGTCTGCAGACGGGTATGAGAGGCGGGAGGAGCATCTCACCCCTGCCTCCTCTAGATCCCTGGGTTCCTGTGGCAGTGCCACTTCCTCAGGTCCGTCCACTTGGACCTCACCTCTTCCCCCACTTGCTGTGGGGGTGGAGGACACAGGCAAAGCACTTGGCCTTTCAGAGCTTCACTTTTCTTACCTGAAAAATGGAGGTGACTATCATCTGTTCTCCATCAGGTTGAGAGCATTAAATGAGGTCATGCAGACACTTGAATGCTTAGCAGACACTTCGAAAGGCCTGGAACCTATGCTTCCCATGGTGACAAGCCACCAGTCTGGACCATGGCCCTTGCCTGGCTTCTTAGGGGGAAGAGGACCGGAATGCATGCCCAGGGATTAGTAACTTGCTTCAGTTTACCTGATAGTAAAGGGCTGTGGGGCCAGCTCCTTGAAAGGGGTCACAGTGTCCTCATAACAGCTAAGATCCCATATCATAAGCCACAGAGGCCCCCACTGGCCATTACTGGTATAAAGAGCCACACACTAAACACAGCCCTCTGCCAAGTAGACAAGAGACCCCCACTACCTTGCTCAGGGTCAAGAAGACCTGTTGGTGGAACCGACTGGACAGGTCACAAGCAGGGATGCCAGCATCTCTGGGCTAGGGCTAAGTCCCCACTGGGTTCCAGACTTTAAGACAACTCATCTTCAGAGTCAGAGACCAGAGTAGCTAAGCAGTGAGAGGGGTGTGCTTGGCTCACAGGTACGCTTCCCAAGTGGCCTTGGCTTTGGACTGGAGTGATCTATGCCCAGCGGGGCTGCCTAGCTTCTGTCCAGGGCCCAGGCCCGCCTGCCAGAACACTTGGAACCAGCAGCAACACAGCTGGTCCCTCCAGCCCACCCAAGGCAGGGACGCCCTCTGCCCATAGCAGGGGCTGCCAGCAGCCCTCATAGCCCCTCAGAGTGCATGAGGTGGGCAGCCTATGCCATTTCCCTACCTCTCCCTTCAGGAAAGAAAGCATCCCCCACTGGAGCAGCTTGTCCTGAGGTTCAGCAGCATTCTGGGCACCCCAGAACCTCAGACTTGGGAAGGGGAACCTTGCTCCCCTGTGGTTTCTCTCCATTTTTCACTAGATTCTTTATTACAGAGTGTTATCAGGGAAACCAACTGCTGTGAATAAAAAAGGAACGTGAGGGGCAGCCTCAGTGTGGGCAAAGGGGAAACGGGCCAGAGGCTCCTGGTCAGACAGGGCAGAACGCTGCAGAGTGTGTGAAGGAGAGAACTGAAGCCCTGTGTGTGAGTGTGTGTGTGCGTGTGTGTGTGCGTGCGCGTGCATGTGTATGTGCGCGCACACTGCATGTGTGCGCACGTGCGTGTGTGTGCATGTGAGTGTGTGTGTGCGCGTCTGTGTGTGCATGTGAGTGTGTGCATGTGTGTGCATATGTGCGCGCACGTGCATGAGTGTGTGCATGTGTGTGCGCGCGCACGTGTGCGTGTGAGTGTATGTGTGTGTGCACGCGCGTGCGTGTGTGCGTGCGCGCATGTGTGAGTGCATGTGTGTGTGCACGCGTGCGTGTGCGCATGTGTGAGTGCATGTGTGTGTGTGCACGCGTGCGTGTGCGCATGTGTGTGCACGCGTGCGTGCGTGTGTGTGCATGTGTGTGCATGTGTGCACGCGCGCGCGTGTGTGAGTGTGTGTGTGTTTAGTGACAGAGGAGGAAAATTAACTTTCACCTTTTCAACCTGGGTCCTAGGAAGTTCAAACATTTGCAGCCGTTGCTGGGGAGCAGGCCCATGTGGCGTGAGTTCTCCAGAAGAAGCCCTTGAACAAGTCTGCCAGTGCATATACTTTATTTGGCAGCTGCTCCCAGGAGGCACCGGCAGGGGTGTGGGAGGGCAGAAGGAAGGAAAGGAGATGCAAGTGCGTTATCACAGCGGTGGGCAACTCCTCCCAGTCTCAAGGGTCCTTTGGGTGGTGGTGTGGAGCCGTGTGTGGAGCTGACCTAACTGAGGGCATTTATCTACAACCCCTGTCGGTCACTGGTGAATTGCTCCTAAGGGACCAGCTCTTAGGGCCCTGCCCTGCCCTGTGTGTGGGCTTAGTGCATATCTGTGGCTGGAGAGGTGCTCTCAGGCAGTTACACACATGGCCGCCAGTTGTAGAGGCAGGAGGAGGGCAGGGGCATGGGGCACTGACAGCATAGACACAGGTCCCAGCTGACACTAGGGCCTTGGCCAGCATGTGAGGCCTGTTAGGGGGGCCTTCCCACACCAGGAACCAGCCTCCCACTGGTCATGTGTTGATGACACAATAGCTGCTTATACCACAGTGATGATGTATTACCACAGCCGATGGCAAATGAAACAGCAGGGTCAAATCTGAGCCACAGTTCTCAACCCCGACTTAACTGTATAGTCACCGTGTGGTTTCAAAAAGACAGAATCGCTCGTACACTGCAGGTGGGTACCTTAAAGGGCACAAACCACTTTGCAAAATCACTTGGTAGTTTTTTGGAAAACTGAAAATGAGCTTACCATACAACCCAGCCATTGCACTCTTCGGCATACATCCCTGAGAAACAAAGACTTACTTTCATGCAGAAACTTGTACACGAATATTCATAGCAGCTTTATTCATAATAGCTCCAAACTGGGAACTACCAAAATATCCTTCAATAGGTGATGATTAAACCAACTGTGTTATGTCCACACCATGGAATACTACTCAGCACTGAAAGAGTAACCAACTATTGGGGTGTTTCTCAAAGAAATTATGCTAAGAGAAAGAAGCCACTCTCAAAAGGATACCTACTGCATGATCCCATCTATATAATTGTGAAATGACGTTACAGAGATGAGAGGGGATGAGTGGTTGCCAGGGTTAAGGATGGGATAGAGGGCACATGTGACTGTGGAGGGGTAGCAGTGCAGGGGCTGTTCAGGTGAGGATCCCCTTGATTGTGGAGGTTACATGAAGCTGTACACGTGATAAAATTGCATAGAGCTACATACACTCACCCACTTATACACCCTTATACACTATACACATGCATTACCTACACTTCTTCTACACTATACACATACACACATACGTACGCATACATACATACATACACACACAAACTACACACATGCACACATATGCACTCACTCACATGCTCATACACTACATATATACTCATACACACAACCACACACATACACACATACACACTCATACACATACACTCACACACTATACACATGCATTACCTACACACACTCACACATTCATACATGCTCACACACTCATACACACTATACACATATACCCACATGCATGCTCACACTCCTACACACACTCATACACGTATACACTCATATACACACTAACCATACATACACAAACTAGGCATACATACACACTTACACATATATGCGTATTCACACACACACACACACACACGAGAGCATGAGTAACTGGTGTGGTGTTGTGAGCCCGGGGCACTGGGTGACAGGCTGGCATGACCCAGCCCCCTCACTCAGCCCAAGAGGCCAGGGGGACTGCACTCCCCTGTCTCCTCTGCAGATGAGGATGAGGATGAGTCAGAGAGGAAGCCATGTACCTGGTTCAGGTGCAGACTGGCTCCTCTTGTCTTCTAATCATGGTTGAAAGGTGCACCACAGCTGAACACCTTCTGTGATGGACACGAAGTGCTGCCAGAATAAGAAGTGTAGGACCAAGACCCAGGAGAAATTTGCCAGGAAGTTTCCATACAGGTAACTAGACCCCGAGTCCCCTAGGGCCAAGTCGTGCCTACCTCAGGTTATCTATCCCAGGAATGCATTCTGGGATGCATAGGCTCGTGCTGGGAATGGGCATCTGGTCCTCAGGGAGTTCCCTGGGCAGCTCTGATCTGTGACACTCTGGGGTCCACCTTCTTCACCTTCCATCCCACCAGAGCTGAGGGCCTCTAGATAGGTGCCCTGGGCCATCCCAGAGCTGTGGCCATCCCTTTCCTTCTGAGCTGGTGGCCCTCTCACCTGGACCATCAGAGGGGCACATCCACGAACACCTGCCCCTGCTGAAGGTGTGGTAGGATTGGACCAGAGAGGGACAGTCTGCAAAGCCCTGGGGCGCTCAGGAACCAGCAGAGGCCTGCAGCAGTGCGCAGGCTAGGGCCTGGAATCCCGCCGTCAGCATTGCTAATAGGCTCCTGGATAAAATGTAGCAATCTTGGAAGCTTCTGGTGGTTCTCAATCCCCAAAAGGCAAATCAGAGGGAGGTGAATGGGAAAGTGGAGGAAGGAAAGGCCTCATGGAACAGCGAGAGCTAATGGCTGGAGGAGGGACCTGCTGGAGGCTGAGAGCTCACCACGCCCTGTGGCAATGTAAGCCCTGGCCACTCGGACAAGACTGAGCAAGTGGCTCTATTAAAGCCAAGTTTTCCCATCCACCAGAGAAGCCACAGGGTGGAGGGACATGAGAGAAGCAAGAGACAAAGTCCTGCCTCCAGAGGAATTAGTACAGGTCAATACACGGGGGCTGGGCAGAGCCTTGAAGGGGTGCTTCACACAACAAGAAAGCCACATGGCCAAACAGAGGTGCCCTGCCCAGCACCCATGCTGACCACACCTCAGGAGTCCCAGGGAAACACAAAGACTACCACATGTGGCAGATGGGCAGACCCAGAGCACAGAGCTGCATGGGTCCTGAGCACTGTAGAGTGTCAAGCGCCTACCTCTTCTGGAACTCAGTTTGGCATCCTGTGTCCTTGCAGTCACCCTCTTGATGATTGTCCCCACCCCAGCCCAGGAGCACTGCTGTGGGACTGACGGGTATAGGGCTGTACTGCTCATGGGCCACACTGGGGAGTGTCCAGGGAGTAGCCATGCTAGAGTGGAAGTGGAGACCATGGTCACTCCTCAAGGGAGTGCAGTGCATGTGGCCTGGAAGGGAGACCTGGCTTCCAATACTCTGTCCCTCTTTCCAGACCCCAGCACCCAAGTGTTCCCTCCACCCCTGCAGCCTCCTGCAGCTCCCTCTGACCTGACCCTGCTCCTTTGTACCCTCATCCAGGAGCTGAGGTGGCAGAGGGCAGGCTGCTGGCTGCTGGAGATGGTGTTCTCCACGCCCTCCCTGCACCTGAGGCAAGCTGGGCGGGATAGCTGTCCACATCTTGCACCACGTGTCTGTCACCAGGCCACAGATGCTGTCCTAGGAGGCCGCATGAGGCAAATATGCTAGGCACCGTGTGTGGCCCTAGGGTTAAAGACAAGAGGAGGCAGAAGCTGGGGGACTGAGGACACCCTGGGCCAGGCTACGTGGCTGCACTGGCTGAGGTGTGGCTCTGGAGCCAGCTGCTGGCCCATATCCCAGCTCCACCAGCTCCTACCTGTGTGACCTTGGGAAAGTCACTTGACCTATCTGTGTCTCGGTTTCCTCATCCATAACGTATGTATAACATGGTTGTGAGTTGACATGTAAGTTAATGTTTGTAAAGAACTTAGAGCAGTGCCTGGCAAATAGGAAGTCCCAGATCACCAAGAGCGATGTCGTGGCTGGCAGTGCAGGCTACCTAAACATGCCAAGTGCCCATTGCAGGTTCTCTTGGCTGTTGGAGCCCAACCTGGAGACCCTGCAGCCCTGGGAGGTCACAAAGATGAACAACTTGCTGCGGGAGCAGCTGCCCCTGCAGAAGATGCTGGTACCAACACGATCCATCCCTGTCAGAGGGTAAGATGCAGGCCCCAGATACTGACAGTCACCACCGCCTGCTGACCATGCTGCCTGCCCTTCCGCCTTGGGTCTACACAAATGCTTATATCATGCTTCATTACACAGCTGAGGAAACTGAGGCCCAGGAAGAGATGCTTAAGTCCAATGGCCCCTCTCATAGCCAGACAGCTTTCAGGCAAGGCTACATGTGACCTTTGGACAGGCCCTGCCTGGCCTCTCCTGAAATGGGCCTTGTCCACAGGTGGGGAAGCAGGACTGCCGAGGCAGGAGCTTAGCCGCCATGCTTCCACATACAGAGGCAAAGCAGGAGAGTCAGCAAGTTTCTGGACTCCATGCACCCTGCCCTGAGGGTGGGGGCACTGGCAGGGGTCCTTCACAGCAAGCAGCCCTGGACTGACCACACACACCTAAACCTACATCCCACATGCACCTGAGGCACAGGGAGACACAGCTAAACACCCTGATACCCTTGGAAAGGTCTGAACACATGGATGCACAGACACACACACACTCACCTTAAACTAGGACTGTATCGGCTGTCACTCAGCTGGCACACCAGGTATCATATACTAACGGGTTTCCATTACTAGTTGGTAGAGAGCCTCCATCCCAGCTACCTCAGCCCCTCCCTCTGACTTCTCCAGCAAATAGAGTCGACACTGAGCATGGCAGAGGCCCAGGGCTAAGGGCCTATCTGTTCGGACTGGTGATGCCCATCTCCACATACTGTATATCACATTAGGCAGGTCACAAGAGGCTCGTTCATTCCCCTGAATGGACACCCAGAGAGGCTCTATAAACATGTACATGCACGCACACACATGCACATGCACATGTCCTCAGACAGAAACACAGACAAATGCCCACTCCCTGCCCACAGTAGCCCGGGCTGAAAATAGAGCTGAGCTGCTGAGGCTGCGGCCTGGAGGCACAGCTGCCCCTGGGTCTCTCTGCTCCTACTTCTGCAGACAGGGATCAGCTGCAGATGGGGTTCCTGTGCAGGCCCGTCAGGCAGTGCCTATGCCTGTGGCCCAGTGCTGGGGCAAAGGGTGAGACCGAGGTCTGCCCCTGGGGAACTGCCCTCCCTCACATCCTGAGTCTGTGTGCCTGGAGACCCACCACGCAGTCCCAACACTGGGCCAGAGGGCAGGGTCTGGGAAGAGCTCTCACGGAGGGCGACGGGAGCAGAGAATGGAAGAACAACAAACATGTCTGGGAACTGCCGAAGGCTGAGGGCAGTGTGAGCGCAGGCTGAGTGAATCAAACAGGGCCCAGCAGCTGTAAGGAGCCTTTCCTTCCCGGGGGCAGGCGCGGGGACAGGGGCTGTGGCTGTGTGGCCCCTGCCATTGGCATCACCACAGTGGGGAGCACATGGGAGACTTGCCCACCTGCCCTCCAGCCTCCAGATGCCCACCAGCCGTTCCCTGGGGAACTGACCCTGGTGGGGGGCAAGGTGGCATGTCTACACCTGCGTTTAGCTGTGAGAGAAGACTGACTAGGAGGAGGGGGTGCTCTGCAGGTCTGGACTGAGTGCGGGGAGGGCAGTCCCACACAGAAGGCAGGAGGGTGGTCTCATGTGGGCAGGTGGCCACTCAGGGCTGGTGTCGCTGCTGGAGGCGGTACACCTACCGGCAGGCACTTGGGTGACACTGGCTGAGTGGGCAGGCCTAGGGGACTACATTCCCAGCCAGGTATGGAACAAGGCATGGGAGTCACTGGGGGCTTGCTAGTGTTTGAACGTCTAGGAGACTGACAGCTGGGAGCTGGCACAGAAGTGTGCAGGGCCCTGGCAGGTCTGGGCTGGGAGCAGTCTTGGCTGTGGCCCCAGCTGACTTCTGTGGACCAGTAGGTTTCCTGAGGGTCAACATAGGACTCTGTGTGGCTTCTCTAGGCTTGGGGCCCCAGATTTCACATCACCGTCAAAGTTCCTTCCGTTGCCACCACCTCCACTGAGCAATCTTTGGGAACTCAAGCTACTGAGCCTCCGCTTCCCCGGGCCAGGCATCCACGCTGCCCTGGCCAGCACCCGTGCTCAGCACACCTCCAGAGGCCTCTCCTAGAGCCCGACTCCGTGCAGCCTCCCTCTTGGCTGCTGCCCTGGGGCACTCCTGGCAGAGGTGAACTGTCGTAAGGCAAGCAGCCCCGAGGAGACATCCGTCTCCTCAGAAACCATGCCAAGAGAATAAACTTTGCAGGTGTAAATCCCCCTTCCACTTGGACGGATCACTTTGCCTTGCTGAGCCTCCATTTTCTCATCTATAAAACCAGGCCATAACGTTTGGTCTAACGTGGTTGGTGCGAGGATTAAGAAGAGTGTGAATTTCCAAGAAGTTATAGCAAAGATACACTCAACGTAAGTAAACATTTTTGGACAATCCTATTCACTCCACTGTAGGAAAGAGCAAAAGAGTGGAGCCAATGAAATATTCATTAATAAGGGACTGTTAAATTATACCACAGCTGCACCCTGAAAGACTAGGCACTCATAATGAAGCTGCTCTTTATATACTGATCTGGAACAATCTACAAAGTACATTAAGGCATTTTCACAAGCTGCCATCTTGTGTATATTAGGAAAAGGTGTGGTGCATGTGTATGTGGGTCTGTGTATGTGTATGCGTACATGTGTGTGGTTGTCTGTGGATGTGGATGTCTGGGTTGTGCATGTGTGAGGGTGTGCATGTATATCTGTGTGTGTGTGTGTGCATGTGTGTGTGTGTGTGTGTGTGTGTGTGTGTGTGTGTGTGTGTGTGTGTGTGCGTGTGTGTGCGTGTGTGCATGTGTGGGTGTGGGTGTGCATGTGTGGGTGCATGTGTGTGTGCGTGTGCGTGTGTGCATGTGTGTGTGCATGTGTGTGCGTGTGTGCGCGTGTGCGTGTGTGCGTGTGCGCGCGTGTGGAGCAGGTAAGAAATGTTACCTTTGGGTAACATCCTCGGGAGCTTGAGGACAGGCCTGAGGGGTGCATACTACTTTCTAAATTTTTAATACATGAACCTAATACCATATTGTTGATATATTACAAATTGTTTGAGGAGGAGTAACATGGAATAAAGCAGGCATACTCATGGCCTGCTGCAGAATGTGAGACTGGCATAATCCCTTTGGCATGCCGAATAGCAACACTATGTAGGAGGGTGCCTGCTGACGAAGTAAAGGTTTTCCACTCCGTCCTACAAAGGCAGGGGCTACAAATTTGTCTTAAAAGTCCTTGGGAAGGCAAATAAAATGGGGGGCACTCACTGTAGCCTTCTCTCTAGAAGAGAGATCATCATCACCTTGGAGATGACCAGGGTGGCCACACTTATCAAGGCAGACAATTAGCCCTATTGTTCTGGGAAGGAGGTGGACTTCCCTTGTGGAGTAAGGACGGACAAGGACCTCTCTCAAGGCCCTGGAGAGGGACTGGATGGCAGTTCCCAGCCTGCAGGAGGCAGAAGACAGTTCTGCTCCTGGTGTCTGCTGTCTGGGGCCTGGGAAAGGGCACGGAAGACTGCCTAGCAGTCCAGGCCCACAGAGCCCAGGTGCATGTCAGGCCCCCGGTGTGGTGCAGCTCTTTCTGTGGGTGGAATCTAGCTCCCAGCAGCAGCCCTCAGGCCTGCGGGAAGCAGAGACCCAGGGTCCCCTCCTCTTGAGGTCAAAGCCAAATTGATCTCCATTTGGACTGTGGAAGTCTCAAGGAGTTTTCTTCCAAT
The DNA here is from genome assembly GCA_004026885.1 of Lyroderma lyra. NCBI lineage: Eukaryota > Metazoa > Chordata > Mammalia > Chiroptera > Megadermatidae > Lyroderma > Lyroderma lyra. The sequence goes on along the minus strand of PVJL010002837.1, from coordinate 59,999 downwards.
GTCTAAAGCTACGTCATATTCAATATTAGAATGCAGTATACAGTGACATGCCTCTCTAATTCAGCATAATAATGAAGAGACACATGTGAAAGAACTTTACGCCAGTCTAGGAGATCCTTCCCCTCCTGTCCCCAGCCTGCCCCTCCTCATTAGTTGACCACATCTCTCCCCTCCCCTTAAAAAAATAGTATCTCAAAACAATACTGTTTTTTAGTGATATAGGATTGTATCTTACTACATGCAACTTTCTTTTCTACTCAACAGCAAGTTGCCAAGAGTCATATGATGGTGGTTCATGTCATCATTTAATTCTTCACAGCGTAACCATGGTTTGTCCATTCTCCATTTACTAGACATTTCGTTGTTGCCACTTTTTGCGATTATGGCTGTCGCTGCTCTGAGCATCCCTGTCCTGTTCCATGGGCATGCTGTCCCCAGACAGGACTTGCTAGCCAAAGGGCTCCTGAGTGCCCACACTTACCAGCTGCCACCACAGTTTTCCCACAGCATCCCAATGCACATGGCCAAGAGCAGCTTCTAGAAAGAAGCTCCTTTGGGTCCATCTGCGGGCTATACTTTTCCATGGCTGTGTTTAGGAAATGGAGCAGGTGGACATGCAGGGCTCCTCCACCACGTGCACAAAGCCAGCCGTTCCACTGGTAGAAGAAACTCTTACCTGTTTCCAAATCCAGAATCATAACATGTGCATGGTCTTCAGTACCTCCCCTGCAAGTTTATTCTAAAGAAAGAAAATGAAGGGAATAAGGAACTACCTGTTGGCCCTGAGTCTTGCATGGTTGCTGTGAGGATTTAAAAGAGTGTGAATGTCATTTCCAAGAATTTATCCCAAAGATATATATGTAAGTAAAAATATTTGGACAATGATATTTACTCAGCTGTAGGAAATAGCAAAAGAATAGAAACCACTTTAAAAAAACCAGAATGATGCAACAAAACGGATGGACCCGGAGATCATCAGGCAAAGTGAAATAAGCCAGACAGAAAAAACAAAGAACTGTATGACTTCACTCATATGCAGAATATAAAACTGAAAGCAACAAAGAAAAAACAACAACTCATGGACAGTGAATAGTTTAGTGGTTATCTGGGGGCAAGGGGAGGTGCTGGAAGAAGAGGGAGGGGGTGGGAGAGGAGGGAGGGGGAGTCAAATACATGGTGATGGGAAGAGAACTCACACTGGGTAGTGAGCACATAATGCAACACAGATGATGCACTGCGGAATTGTAAACCTGGAACCCATGTAATTCTTGTTAACCAATGTCACCCCAGTAAGTCCAACAATAAATAAATAAATAAATGAACAAACAATGAAAACCATGTTGAGTGTTTGTACACGATGTCCTTAAAGAAGGAAAGAAACCACTTTTAGGAAACATGTATTGAGAAATTCCTCACAGAAAAATGGGCACTAACATAAATGTCTGACAACAACAGAATGGTTCGACAGTATTCTGTGTGTGAAATTACTTCATAAACATTAGAAATTAGCATGGGACCCATGTGGGGCATGTTGACCAGGGGTGTAAGAGCCGCCCTCCAGACCCTCAGTTGTCCTCATGCCATGAGCACACTTACAGCAAATCACAAATCAGCACATGGTCGATGCCTCCTAAGGAACAGGTGGTCAGCGGTGAACCCCGCTCCTAGAAAAGTGAATTGCTCTCTCATGGAAGAGGGCTATGTGCCTCAGATGGGTGAGCAACAGGACAGCAGGAACCCGCACCCCCAGGGGCTCCATGGAGAAGGCATCCCACAAGTTCTGACCACCTTCTGCTGGACAAGAGAGATTAGCTGCTTGAAGTTGCCATTATTGAGCCTTTGTCACAGGCAGCCAGCTCCACCTTTATCCTAAGGCAGCACCCTGAGACCTGAGCCCACTGACCTCTGGGAGTGATTTGGTGACATAACAACTTGAGCAGCTCTGGACCTTGCATTCACCTGGAGGCCGTCCAGCCAGCTGCTGAAGCCAGCAAATGCAGTGCACTGCAATTCTGAAACTGAATAATGCACGATGCAGTGATGTTACAAATAACCAGGGATTTTATTTTAGCAAAATTTTAAACTATGGAACTATGCCTCCCAGGAAGCTGCCTGGATGACAAAGCCACAAAATAAAACTGAAAAACAAAACAAATGAAAACCAACACCATAACTATAAAAATCTGGGGAACATTTTCCTGACCAAAAACAAAACAAAACAAAAAACAAAAACAAAAACAAAACAAAACAAAATGAGAAAAAACAAAATAGCATTGAATTGTTTTAAACAAATCCTTGTAACCCACCCACCCATACTACCTCCATCCTGGGGAGAGGGTTGATCAGTACTATCTAGTTCTGAGAGACTAGAAACTGGGAAATAATTTCGAGTAACTTAAAATGCCATTTGACCTTCAGTTTATGCTCTTGGTCTCTTTAGAAGCTTCTTTAAATAGAAAAATCCCTTGTCCGCAGAGGCTGCCAGATTAAGAGCCCACCTGCATGCTCTCATGTCTTGTCCAGTTCTTCTCACAAGACCCGGTCTTTCTTAGGTCATCCCATGACCCAGAAAGGACCACACCGCTGAGAGGCAGGCAGGCAGTCTGTGATCTGTGGGGACAGACATAGTCTGGTACCAGCCAGAAAAGAAACAAACGAGGAGAATTTCCCCCAAACTGGGGAGAGGAGCAAGAGGCACCTCCAGTGCGTGCAGTCCTGGCATGTGGGCCCTGTACTCACAGCAGAGGTGAGGGCTGTATGTTGAGGGTACAACTGAGTGTGACAGCAAGTGCATGCAAACACAGAGGGCACAGGGGACATTCATGGGTGTTGGGGCAGCAGAGTGCCTGCCACGAATGACATAGTGTGAGTTGTGTGACAGTATCCAGGAGGCACTGAGGGGATAACAGCTCATGATGTGATGGCAAAGGATGACTTCTAATTGTGATGCACCCAAGGGTGTGACAACTGGATAGGGGTTACTTTCAGCAAACAAGTCACATCAGAGGCTGTGTGGGCACTGGATGAGCTTGGAACAAAGTTATGTGTCATTGGAGCAGATGTGTAACAACTGAGCATGAAATGGCATATAACAAGCACAGTGTATGTGCAGCATCTGAAGAAATGTGTAGGTAACAGGCTTGTGAGGAAGATGGCGGCCCCTGGGTATGTGCACAGGCCCAGCCCCTCCCTCCTTAAGCACAGCGTGGCATGGTGGGGCTGTGGTCCAGGGTGTTGTAGTAACCTCCAGGCCCTGGGCTTTCTGAGTCCCTCCAGTGGGGTGAGGCTTCATGGGGAGCCAAGTGGCAGACCCTGCCCAGGGCCACAGGAGTTGGCCACCACTCACCCATGCTGGGAAGACCCATGGACATAGCATGGAGGGGCTCTGAAAGGGACACCCTGAAGGCCTCCAGCAGGCTCCTGAAAAGGAGGGTCCTGAGGACTGACCACAGAGAGCCTCACAGGCAGGGGAAATAGCATCAACAAAGGCTGGGGGCATGAATATGGCTGATCTGGTCGTCCTTGGCCAGCTGGTCTCCACAGGCCAGCACAGCACTCATGGGCCCTCACCACAGTGTGTGCAGGTACCACAGCTGGTTTGGCCTCATCCCTGCCGAGCTGCCCTTCCTCGATTATGTTGTCACTGCTGTTTTTCAAAACCTCAAGCATCCGCTGCCCTGTTCTTCCCAAAGTTCTGGCACTTATTTATCATCCAAAGAAACAAAGAAAGGACACCTATATTCAATCAGTCACTGAGGGGATGCTCAGTCCCTCCTAAGGAACTCACGTGGCTGTCTCCCCAAAGCCAGAGCGTGGATCCTTATTGCCCTTACTGCCAGGCAGCCTAACACATGCTACAACTCCCCATCCCCACCACCACTGCGCGCCACACAGCTATGAGGTGGCCCAAGGTACAGAGCTTCATTGAAGTGGTTTGGGCTTTCATCTTTGGCCTAGGCACAGTGGAAAGTTAGATTTTCCCCAAATTGTCACTATTTTCCCCCCACCACAGTGTACCCCCTCCATATCCTGCTCCCCATGTAGACTGACAAGATGTACCATTTTAAACAGGACAGAAAACAATGGTACTGTCCCATTTCCAATGGTTACATCTGGTCAGCCTAGTCTCACCAGGCTAAATTCAAGGTGTCAGTAGGCTGACCATGTGTACTGTTTGAAATGGGACAGAACTGTTGTTTTCTGTCCTGTTTAGAACAGGACATCTAGTCAGCCTACCACGTGGCCCCTTACACCTGTGAGCTGCTGTGAAAGTAAGCCAGGCTCACCCTCTCTCTTATCTGACCTTCATAACCACTTGGCATTCTTAGGCCATTTGGCAGCAGAGGAACTGAGGCTCAGAGGCTCAGTGAGATGCCCAAAATCAGACAGCCCTGTGCCCCAGAGCAAGTGGCAAAATGAAGCGGAGAAACTCCAAAATGTCAGAAAGTAACAAAACACATTTATTTCAGTAACATGAGCTCCCCAGCTCACCAAGGCCCTATAACACTTGCCGTCGCAGTGCACCCTGGGCTCTGTGGACACAAAGATGACCTAACATCTGGCCATCCTGAGACCAAGGGTGGGACCAGAGCAGGGCCACCCACAGGAAAGGCGGCCCAGCTCTGTGCCAGGCAGAGTGAAAACAGTTCACAGCTGGTTCCTGGGCCATTCCCACGAACAAGGATGGCCCTAGCCTAAGTCCAGAATGACTTTTCCCCACTGCCAGGGGCTGTCCTTACCAGAGCCAGTGAGGTGGGCAGGGCACTGGGATGGCCCAGAGGCTGCCCTGAGCAAGCATTCTGCTCTGCTGCAGCGCTGACTGGTTTGGGGATAGAACTGAGCAAAACATGGCCTCTTTGCCACCTGAAACTCTATTATCCTGTTGTCACCCACCCAGGGATCGTGGAGAAGCACCTGCCAGCTAAAGCAATTACAGAAAGCAAGCATCAAACGACAGGGAGGACGGGTGGCAGCGCCTGAGGTGGCCCGTACCCCAACCCAGCCAGGGGTGACGCTGGCACAATGCAGTGGGTGTCAGAGTGGAGTCCCCAGGGCCCATGTGAAACTCTCATTCTAAGGCCCTTCATTCCTGGTCTAGAAACCTCCGCAGTGTGTACCCCGCGGGGGCCCTGCAGGCTAGTGTAGCCGCAGGTAGGAGGGCACGGAGTAGTTGAACAGCAGGAAGTCCATTCTATAGAGGTGGAAGAGGCGCTGCTGGTAGAAGGGGCTGATGTCCTGGAAGAGACGCGCGGCTCGGTCGTGTGTGGCGGCCACCTCGGCCCGGGGCGGTGCAGGGAAGCGCAGGCCGGGCAAGCCCAGCAGGCCCAGCACGAAGGCCGCGTCCTCCGCCAGGGTCTCGAACTTGCCCACGATGTCGTAGCGCAGGAGGCAGGGGTGGCAGAGCGCGTGCGCGCGCTCCCAGTGCTCGTTGAAAGGTTCGTCGCGGCGCGTGCGCGGGTCCAGCAGGTAGGCCAGGAACTCGGCGAAGCGCACGTCGTGGCCGCGGGCCAGCGCGTCGGGGCGTGCGCGCGGCCGCAGGCGCCGCACGATGCGCGTGCCGTAGCGTCGCTGGAAGGCCGCGCTGTACGGCTGCACGAACTTGTTGCTGTAGGCCGAGGCCAGGCGTTCGAAGGGCTCGCGCACGAAGAGGAAGGCCAGGTAGGCGCGCAGGCGCCGGTTGATGTCGGCGGGGCTGAAGTCGGCCAGAGAAGGCAGGCGGCCTGGAGCGTGCACCTCCTGCGCGGGGATGGCCAGCGGGTCCCCGCGGGAGCGCCCGCTCAGGGCCAGCAGCACGCGCTTCCAGCTGGTGCACGCCACCTTGGGGACATAGCAATAGAGGAGGCCGTTCGCGTCGTCCACCAGCACGTGCCGTAGGTCCTCGGGCCGCAGCAGGCGCTGCCGCCGTGTGTGGCGGCTGCAGGTGCGGCGCAGCAGATCCCGCCGCTGCCGGTGCACTTCAGCCAGGGCTGAGCGCGGGCCCTGTGGGTGACAGGGGGGCCGGTCAGGGCTGCTACCCTGTCTGGTGCGGCCAGGGAAGTGTGTAAGCCAAAACTGGCTGGCAGCAGAGGACCTGGACACGGGAACCCCAGTGCTGCCACCGATCTCTGTGTGACTTGGGGTCTAGGCACCATCTGCCCTGGGTTTGGATTGGGGGGATAATGAATCTAATTTTGCAGAGGCAGGTGGAAGGGTGTGACTAGTCACTTGTTGGGCACTCAGGACTGAGGAGGTCCTGATAATGGATACGACAAGATCAGAGTAAGCCTGATAGAGAACTATCACTTTATTACTGTGCTCAATTTGCTCACTGTGGGTGCAAACTGAGTATCTGCTATTTACTAAAAGTAGTATCATGTATAAGAACAGAAGCTTTAAATCGATAAAAAATAGAGTTGAAAAATGCAGCCAATGCAGGCTGTCGGGATATTTTGTTCATTAATAAAAATTAGCTAATTTCTATATTTATGAGTTGGCGTGTTCTTTTGAATCTTGATTTCTCCACTCCCTGCCCCCCTCGCCCCTCCGCCCCCCACTCCCCACAACAAATTCTAATCTCAGTGTTTGGTTAGGAAGCTTGCCCTCTCTGAGCCTGTTCCTCTTCTGTGAAATCATAACACCCAGCATTTATCTAGCTCTTACTGTGTGCCAGGCACCTTATGACCTTTACAACTCTATGAATTAGGTGACATTAGGAGGACAGGTGGGCCCAGCCCCTCCCGCCCTCCTCAGCCATGCCAACACCCAGGCCAGTTCCCCCAGCAACACCTCCTGTCTTCAAGTTCTTTCTGCCCCAAACAGGCTCTCTGCCTCTAAGACTAACCCTCCAACCCCTCTGCCTCACTTCTTAGTGGTTTTTCAGTCTAAGAGTTGTTAGGAGAAAGTGTTTTAAATTTTGCAAAATTGCATTAAAAGCCTTCAGAATATAATAAAAAGACAATAAATATTGGTGAGGATGTGGGAAAGTAGAACCTTCACTCACTGCTGGTGAGAATGTAAAATCGTACAGCTGTTATTGAAAGCAATTTGGTAGCTCAATAAAAGTATACATGTGATCCAGCAGTCTCACTCCTCAGTATATCCAAGGTCACTAAAAACGTAAGTTACACAAAAACTTGTATACAGATGGTCACAACATTAGTCATAATAGCCAGAGTGCAAACAACCCAAATGTCCATCTGAATAGATAAAGATTATGTGGCCTATCCATACAATAGAATATTATTCAGCCATAAAAGGAATGAAGTTCTGATGCATGCTAAAACATGGATGTACCTTGAAAACATTATGCACACTAAGTGAAAGAAGCCAGACACAAAAGGCCACATATGATTCCATTTATATGAAATGTCCAGAATAGATCCATAGAGACAGAAAGTAGATTGGTTATTGTCATGAGCTGCGGCGAGGAGGAAAATGGGGACTGACTGCTAATGGGTATTGGGTTTCTTTTTGCAGTGACGAAACTGTTCTGGAATTAGCTGGTGGTGATGGTTGTGCAGCCTTGTAAATATATGAAAACCACTGCATTGTACACTTTAAAAGAGTGAATTTTATGGTATGTGAGTTATGGCTCAGCTAAAATAAAAAGCCTTCAGAATGTTTCCATTGTAAGCAATGGGTGTAGTGTCCCACCATTGCAGTTGCAGGCCATCTGAAATGGTGGGACACTACCCCCAGTGCTTGCATGAGAATATATGATATTGGTGAGGGGGAGTAGGAAAATGTGAGCGTTGGGGAGAGGCTTGTGCTCATGTGCCTTTAAAAATATCCCACAGTTCGCTTCCCAGCCAGGGAACTACCCACATAAAAAAAAAATATCCCACAGACATCTAAGATATTTAAGTGTCAAAAGTTAGAGTGAAGAACAGGACTTAATATGCCACACTTTGAGTTTATAAAGGGTAGGGAAAGAAATTTTTAAAATGTTTCAGAAAGGATGGGTTGTGAGGAATTTCTCTTTTACATATATGTTGAAGTAGTCATAGAATCAACAAGGCTGGGATTTGCTTCAAAATAATACCAGGTTGGAGTAGGGTCAGGATAAAGCAAGATTGGACAAGACTTGACCACTGTCTAGACTGGGTGATGGGTACATGTGGGTTCATTGTAATTTTCTCTCTACTTCTGCATGTTTGAATTTTTAAAAATGAAAAGTTAAAATAGAGGACATAGGTTCCTATGGGTGAGATTTTGATAAAGTAACATAAGCATGCTAACACTTCATGCTACATACATGCCTAGAACATGTCTGGAAGGGCACACAAGGAACTGGTCACTTCCAGGGGAAACTGGGGGTGAGGGTGGGAAGGAGAGGTGTTCTGCATTAAACACTCTTTGAGGATGTCAAATGCCCATCATGTGCTTATATTACTTTTTAAAAATCTCACCATGGGTATGACTGCCAAGTCCAGCCATGGCTGTAGGAAGCCTGGGGGCACTTAGAAGATTGTATTTCCACCTTCTGAGGCACTGTCTCATGGGATTGGCCTCAAAAGCCTGGCGCCACATAGGTGCCAGGACAGGACTGTATCTAGGGTCCCCATAGCCAAGGTCTGTTTTCAGCTTTCAGACAAGCCTTTTCTTGTGGCATGCAATGATGACCAGCAGCCCACCTGTCAGTCTCCCTACTTCCTTCCCAGCAGACCCCAACTGTGTTAGGCATGTGCCCAGCCTCAGGGAAGAACCCGTCACACTGTCATTAAAGTGATGGGTCCAGGATGGGCATGTGGCCTGGTTCTGGCAAAGGATATGTAAGAGGAAGTCTGCTGTATGGCTGCCAGGAAAGACTTTCCTTTAGGAGAAAAGGTGAGGGCTCCTAAAAGAAAAAACCTCTTTGTCCTACCCACTACCTCTTCTGCTTAGGATGCTGCCCTGTGAGATGTCAAGGTCCTGGCAGTCACCTTACATCCATGAAGCAACAAATCTATGACAGAAGCCAACATCCACAGGATGTTGCTGAGTAAAGTGTTGCTGGTCCATGGGGATGTTGGTCACTGAGCACCCTGGGGTATATGCACTGACTGTCCTGATGGCTTAACATAGACTTAGTTGGCTTTTCTGTTGTTTGAAGCCCCATGAATACCTAGGCAGTGAATGCTATCTCTATTTTACAAGTGAGAACACCAAGGCTCAGAGGAAATGAGTTGTCTACGGATCTCCACTGGGAAAGCTGGGGCTCCAGCTCAGGTCTCTTGGACAAAGAAGCGAGGCCCATGCCTGTGGGTCTGGAGCTGCATCTAGCAGTGACTCTCTCATCCTTCCCAGCTAGACTCAGCTGCCTGGGTCCTTAGCCTGGCTGTAGTCTGTATGATCTCTGGGACTCTCTCAGGGCCCTTAGCCTCACTGTGTCTTATTTCCTCATGTGTAAACATGGATAACCCTTGTAGGGTTGCTATGAGGACTGACTTCACAGAAGTAGAGAGCTTCGTACACACTTAGCACTGGTTGGCCAGATTGTTTTTATTACTATTATTTCTCCAGCTGGAAGGTACTAAGATTCTAGGGCCTTGACATCCCAAGGTCACTGGGTCCTCAGGCTGTGAGGCATCTGAACCAGCCTCATCTGCCTCCCAAAAGCCTGAGGAGCTAGTGGAACCTGGGGCCCTGATGAGAGCCTGGCCTGCTCCTGACTTGCTGTGTGGCCCAGGGCAAGCCAGTCACCCTCTATGAACCAAGGCCTTCCCACCTGCAACCCAAGGGTGTAGGCCAGATGAGCTCCATCCACATGCCCCTTTGGCTCAGTCCTCAGGAATTCAGTGAGCAGCCACTTTCCCAAACTCAGTCTGATCATTCTCCCTCTCCCTGCCTTAAAATACTCCATGGCTTCCTATTGCCTTTGCTCTACCTGCCAGGCTACAGCAGGCAGCTGCCCACCCCTGGCTCACCTCACATATCCTCTTTTGTCCTCAGCTCACCAATATGTGCTCAGCCCCCACTATTTGCTTCTTAACTTTTCCTCTGCAAGTCTCAGCTGCAATGGCCATTTGTCAGAGAGGGTCCCTCTCTCCCATCTAAAGCGGAACCCTCCTGGTAGAGTTCTCATTGCACTTTGTACTTCCCCTTTAGGCATGAATCAGTCACCAGTTAGTGTAGTTGGTGATCAGATAATATCATCCCACCACAGGACTGTCCACTGCACAAGGGCAGGGACTCAGCGAACTGTTTGTGACTGGATCCACAGCTTCCTGAGGACAGCCTGCATACATTAAGTAGGTGCTCAACATGTGCTGCCTGAATGGGTGCCTCTGAGTGTGCCTGCTGGGGGTGTGTGAGCCAGGGGGTATGGATGTCAGTGGGGTAGAGCTGTGGGTATGTTTAGGGCAGTGTGTGGTCCCAATGGGGCCAATGTCAGAAGTAGAGTTTACCTGGTCCATTGCCTGAGAACAGGTAAGGCAGGGGCTCTGTGTGGGTTTACCTACCGCAATTGATACTAAACTTGGGGGTCCACTTAGTTACTACCTTCCCACTAGACTGCCAACTACCTGAGGGCAGGATCATGGTCTGTTTCACTCTCCATCATGGCTGCAGCACATAGAATAGTGCCTAGCACAGAGTGGCCCCAGACTATTGTTTGGTGGATGATGGATGGGAGGTGGGTAGAGACCCCAACTCTCTCAGCTTGTCCCCAAGTTTTTCCCTTGTCACATCCCCAGGCATTCTGATTCTCTGAACAGAGCCTGGGTTTTCAGAGGAAGCCTCTTTGGGCCCAAAGTGGGTTCAAGTCCCATGATAGCAGGTCTATGAGGGCTGTCCGGAAACAAAAAATCCAGCCATAAAGGCCTCTATTTTTCATATTACATGGCTGGACACTTTCCAGACAGCTTCGTACACTGGGGCTCTCAGGTTCCCATGTCTGGAGGTAGAGGGAGGGGTACCAGGGTGGGGGGCTGTCCACCTACCATGTCTGGGTCATAGAGCATTTGCAGGGGACTCTTCTTCTTCCCACCAAGCCAGCCAGAGACCAGGGCCCTGTTTTCAGATCCTGTGGGGCATAGAGAGGTATCATCTCTGCATCAGATAAATTGGCTTTAGCACAGTGGGGAAGCTTGGCCAACTCACCTACAGCACAGTTAATCCACCTCTGGCACTCAGTTTTCCTCCTGTGTCCTGCCTGCTGCCTCAGGGTACAGGGGAGTTGTTTTGTGGAGTACAGGGGAACACTGACAGGGCTACTAATCCTCCAGGGCAGGATGCCTGATATCACTCCTGCTCTCATGCCCTGCCCTTCAGAGCTGGAGGGTGTCATGTAGGAGTGCATGAAAAGGAAGGTGGTACCCAGCCCAGAGCCCTCAGGGAAAGGCCTGACCATCCAACCTCACCCACCTCAATCTTCCTCAATCTCATGCCCCACCCAGCCAGCTACTTGACTGAAGAGCCCTGAGGGGCTCAACAAGTTATCAGTCCAGCCTCCCCAGATCCTGGGTGTAGGCAGGCAGAAAGGGCTGGAGAGCAGTGGAGGTATCACAGCCAGGCTGTAGGCTTTCTAGATAACAGCTCACAGTAAGGTGACCCACTGTGAATTCCTACAGCAGCCTTCACTTCCCCTGGCAGTGCACATGCCTCCTCACGGTAAATACAGCTTTAGCTGTCTCACAGATGACATTTCTAAGGACATAGATACTATCTGTCTGTCTCAGTGATGCATTCTTCAATCTTTCTAAAACTACCAAAAACTTAGCTTGCTAAGTTTAGTGTTTTACTCAAAATGTTTTATGAATCATCTTCTTAAACATATTCAATAATTATGAATATATTCTTAGTAATATAATCAATACAGGTAATAAAAAGTTCAAGACCTTCTTGATCAAATTTTTCTTAAATGACTAAAATTACTAATAAAGTATAATACAGTCCTTACTAAATCACCAAAATTGGCACATCTTTCATTAGATTGATGAATAAGAAAAGAATGAAGACTCATATTACTGAAAACAGGAATGGAAGAGGAGACATTAGTACTGGACCTTACAGAAATAAGAAAGGATTATAAAATTAACAGTTGTGCAACAGTGAATTATATAACCTATACGAAATGGAAAAAAGGCCTAGAAAGACACAAATTCCTAAAATTTACTCATGAAAAAATAGGCAGTCTCATCAGATTTATAACAAAGTGATTGAATTAGTTATTTTTAAAAATTCCCACAGGCTATAAAGAAGAAGCCACATTGAGACTGATAGGTGGGTTGGAGACACGAAATAAGCTTGTTCTACACCCATGTATTAAGAATCAAGAGGGATATCTTGGCTGTGGAGGTCCCCATTAAGGAGCAAGAAGTCCCAGCTCCACCCCAGGCTCCCCAGCCTGAATCACTGGCAGGGCTCAGTGATGGGATCAGACCTGGAAAGAGGACTTGCCACAACAGCTGGCAATGAAAATCAGTGCAGACTCTGTCCAGGTGAGATGGATGGCTGCTATAGACTCAGGTGTCCTCTCAAAGAGTCCACGCACTTGCTGATACTCATCATAAGTTTCAGCAAAGAGACAGCAGCTCAAAAAGTGAGGGACATATTGGGAGTAACTGAATTATCTGGCTTCAGGATGAGGGCTGGAGGGGCAAGTCCTTCTAGGACAGAAATGCTGGCAGGTGCCATTGTGCTCCTTTGAGCCCTCACTACTCCCAGCCTACAGGCACAGGCAGACACCAAATCTGAGTCTTCATCACCCTGGCTAATACTGCTCTCACCCCACTCTAGTGATTCCCTGAGTCCCTGCCTCACCAAACTTGTACGCCAGCTTTAACCTCTTTTAATGTTGTTCCTCACAAGCAATAGGCCTTGGCCCATGCTGCAGACTTTCCTAAAATCAAAGGCACACAAACCCCAAACAGGCAGTGGTTGTCCTTGGCCTGCCTTGTACCTCTTGCTAAGTGGCCCCAAGCTGGGCACTAGTGTCAACTGGCCTCGGTTAATAACATAACCTCTCCAGGAACCTCCAAAACCAGCACAGGCAGTTGCCATTCATAGATCATTTCGTAGCTCCTAATAAATGGTGCTGGGATGGATACAGAAAGCGGCTGACTTTGGCCTGCACCAGAGACCCTCCCCAAAAGCCCCAGAACTAACACACCTGGTGGCTGGCTTCAGACCACACCAGAGCACCTCCTAATTAGTGCCATAAACAATGCACCCAAAGGGCAGACTCAGCAGGCACCAGAGTCTGGCTAAAGTGAATCCCACTGTGAAGTCAGCCTCTGCACAGCAGCTTGCCTGCTGTACTCAGTTGTACCCACTGACAAGCCAACAGCAATGAAGGCTCACCTACAATAGGAGGGCACACAAAACCCACATAAGACACACCTGGAGCCCCCAGGTTAGATGATCAGGGAATGCTACTAGGCCCTACAAGATACCTACTAATAAGGCCTCTCTGCCAAAACCAGGAGATATAGCAGTTCTACCTAATACATAGAAACAAACACAGAGAGGCATCAAAATGAGGGGACAAAAAAACATGTCCTTACAAAAAAAAAAAGAAGAACTGGACAAAATACCAGAAAAACAACTAAATGAAAGGAATCTAGGAATCTAGAAAAGAGAGAAGGAATCTACCATATGCAGCGTTCAAAACAGTGGTCATAATCATGTGTAATGAACTTAGGGGAAGAGTAGATGAACTGAGGGAGAAGTTCAACAAAAAGATAGGAAACAAAAAAAAATAGTTGGGAAACATAAAACTGAAGATGGGAAACATAAACTAGTCAGAAATGAAGACTACAATAACTGAAATGAAGAATACATTAGAGGGAATCAACAGATTGGATGAAGCAGAGGATCAAATCAGTGATTTGGAATACAAAGTAGTAGAAAACACCCAACCAGAATAGCAAAAACAACAAAGAATTTTAAAAAATGATAGTTTATGTTTAAGTGACCCTCTGTGTCTCTTAATATCAAGCATACCAATATTCATTCCATAGAAGTATTAGAAGAAGAGAGAGAAAAAGGAATTGAAAACCTACTTGAAGAAATCATAACTGAAAACTTCTCTAAATGTGTGAAAAGAAAAAAAAAAGACATACAAGTTCAGGAAGCAAAGAAAGTCTCAAACAAGATGAACCTAAGGAGGCCCACACCAAGATAAATCATAGTTAAAATGTTCAAGGTTAAAAACAAAGAGAGAATCTTAAAAGCAGTAAGAGAAAGACAGTTAGTTACCTACAAGGGAGCTCCCATAAGACATCAGCTGATTTCTCAACAGAAACTTCGCATGCCAGAAGGGAGTGGCACAAAATACTAAAAGTGATAAAAAGCAAGTGCTCACAAACAAGATTACCTACTTAAAAAAAAAAATGGAGGCTAAATAACATGCTACTAAACAATGAATGGGTTAACAATGATATCAAGGAAGAAATCAAAAGATCCCTTAGGCAAATGAAGATGAAACACAATCACCCAAAAATCTCTGGGACACAATGGAAACAGTTCTAAGAGGGAAATTCATGGCAATACAGGTCTACCTCAGGAAACAAGAAAAATTTCAAATAATCAATCTGATCTAATACCTAATGGAACTATAAAAAGAAGAACAAACAGAGCCCAAAGTGAATAGAGGAAAGAAATAATAAAGATCAAAGTGGAAATATATAAAACAGAATGTAAAAAAGAAAATACAAAAGATCAATGAAACTAAGAGCTCATTGCTTTAAAAGGTAAACAAACATGGTAAACCTAAAAAAAGAAAAAAAGAGGACCCAAATAAATAAAATCAGAAATGAAAGAGGAGACGTATAACTGATACCACAGAAATACAAAGAATTATCTATGAACAATTGTATTCCAACAAATTGGACAACCTGGAAGAAATGGATAAATTCCTAGAAACATATAATCTTCCAAGACTAAAAAGAAAAGAAACAGAAAATCTAAACAAACCAATAACTACTACCTAAATCAAATCAGTATTCAAAAAATTCCCAACAAACAAAATTCCTGGATAAGATAACTTCACAGGTGAATTTTACGAAACAATTAAAGAAGAATTAATACCTATTTTTCTCAAATTATTCAAAAAAATTCAAGAGGAGAGAAGGCTCCCAAGTTCATTTTATGAGGCCAGCATTATCTGGACTCCAAAACCAAAGACACCACAAAAACTTATAGGCCAGTATCCCTGATGAACATATATACAAAAATCCTCAACAAAATATTAGCAAACCCAATTCAGCAATACTTTAAAAAGAACATACACCATTATCAAGTGAGATTGTACACCTGAAATGCAAGATTGGTTCAATATCTGCACATAAATTAATGTGACACACCACATAGACAATATGAAAAATGAAATACTTATAATCTTATCAACAGAGGTAGAAAAAGCATTTGACAAAATCCAGCATCTACTTATGATTAAAAAAAACTCTCAGCAAAGTGGGAATAGAAGTAACTTAACTCAACATAATAAAGGCCATGTAGGACAAGCCCATAGCTAACATCATAATGGTAAAAAGCTAAAAACATTTTTTATAGGATCAGGAAAAGACAAGGATGTCCACTTTCACCACTTTTATTCAACATTGTTTTGGAAGTCCTAGCCACAGCTATCAGAAAATAAAATGAAATAAAAAGGAATAAAAATTGGAAAGGAAGAAGTAAAACATTATTTGCAGATGACATGATACTATATATAGAACCCTAAAGATTCCACCCAAAAACTAGTAGAACTGATAAATGAATTCAGTAAAGTAACAGGATACAAAAATTCAGAAATCAATTGTATTTTTATATACTAATAATGAACTATTGGAAAGAGAAATTAAGAAAACAATCTCATTTACAATTGCATCCAAAAAATACCTAGGAATAGATTTTGAGAAGGAGGCAAAAGACTTATACTTAAAAAATTATAAGACATTGAAGAAAGAACTTGAAGAAGATACAAATAAATCAAAGCATATATCATGCTCATGGATAGGAAGAATTAACATCATTAAAAATGTCTACACTATCCAAAGCAATCTATAGATTCAATGCACTCCCTATCAAAATGCCACTGGCTTTTTTCTCAGAACTAGAAAAAAATCATTCTAAAATTTATATGGAATCATAAAAGACTCCAAATAGCCAGGCAATCTTGAGAAAGAAGAGCAAAGTTGGAGGTATCACACTACCTGACATCAAACTATACCACGAGACCATAGTAATAAAAAAAGCATGGTACTAGCCTAAAAACAGACACATAGATCAGTGTAACAGAATGGGTAACCCACAAATAAATCCACCCCTATATGGTTAATTAATCTATGACAAAAGAGACAAGAATATACAATAGGACAATGACAGTCTCTTCAATAAATGGGAGCAAGAAAACTGGACAGACACATGCAAAAGAATGAAACTAAAACACTTTCTTACACTACATACAAGAATAAACTCAAAATGGATTAAAGAGTTACATGTAAGATCTGAAACCATAAAACTCCTAGGAGAAAACAGGCAGTAGACTCTTTGACATTACTCTTAATAGTATCTGTTGGGGCAAGGGAAACAAAAGAAAATATAAACAAATTGGACTACATCAAACTGAAGAGTTTTTGCACAAAAGGAAACCATCAACAAAACAAATGGACTGTCTACTGAATGAGAGAAGATATTTGCTAATGATATATCCAATAGGGGGTTAATATAAAAACTTTATAAAGAACTCATACAACTTAACACACACACACCAGTCTGTCTGAAAAATGAGCAGAGCATCTGAGTAGACATTACTTCAGAGAGGACATACAGATTGCTAATAGACATATGAAAAGATGCTCAACATCACTAATCATCAGGAAATGCAAATTAAAACCACAATGAGATATCTTCTCACACTTGCCAGGATGGTTATCATCAATAAATCAATAAATAAGTGGTGGTGAGGATGTGGAGAAAAGGGAATTCTCATGTACTGCTAGTGGGATTGCAATTTGGTTCAACCATTATGGAAAACAGAATGGAGTTTCCTCAAAAAATTAAAAATAGAACTACCTTATGACCTACAAATTCCACTTCTGTGTATTTATTTAAAGAAATCCAAACACTAATTTAAAAAGATATGCATCCCTATGTTCACTGTATTATATTATTTATAATAGCCAAGATATGGAAGCAACCTAAGTGTCTATTAATAGATGACTAGATAAAGAGGGGGTACATATATACAGTGGAACATTACTCAGCCAGAAAAAAGAATGACCTCTTGCCATTTGCAACAATGTGGATGGACCTAAGTGAAATAAGTCACATAGAGAAAGAGAAATACCATATGATCGCACTTACATATGGAATATAAAAAACAAAATAAATGAACAAACAGCAGAAACAGATTCATAGATACAGAGAACAAACTGATGATTGCCAGATGTGAAGGGGTTGAGCAGCTAGGTAAAAAAGTTGAAGGGATTAAGAAGTTTTGTAAATGGACCGTTACAAACAGTCATGAGGATATAAAGTGTGCATAGGAAATATAGTCAATAATACTGTAATAACTATGTATGGTGCCAGGTGTGTATGAGGCTTCTTGGGAAGAATTACTTCTTAAGTTATATAAATGTCTAACCACTATGTTATACACCTGAAATAATATAGTATTGAATATAAATTGTAGTTAAAAATAACTAAATAAAAAGTCCAAGATCAAATGGCTTCACTGGTGAATTTTACCAAATATTTAAAGAAGTAACACCAATCTTTTCCAAACTATTAAAAAAGAAACAAACAAAAATCAGAAGGTGAGAGGACATTTCTTATCTCCTTAGGTGAGCCCTGTATTAACCTGTTATCTAAACCAGATAAGGACATTACAAGAAAACTACAGATCAATATCTCTTATGAATATGAAGATGCAAAATTCTCAATAAAATACTAGAAAATTGAATCCAGCATATAAAAAGTATACATGATGACCAAGTAAGATTTCTTTCAGGAGTGAAAGGTTGGTTCAACATACAAAAGTATTCAAGATACTACCCCATAGTGCTAGAATAAAGAAAAAACATACATATGATCATCAATCAATGCAGAAAAAAAAATTGCAAAAAATACAATACCCTTTCATGATGAAAACACTACAAACTAGGAATCATAGGAAACTTCATTAAACTGATAAAGGCCACGCAGGAAAAAAACATGGCTAACATATTTAGTGGTGAAAGACTTGATGCTTTTCTTCCAAGTCAGGAACAAAACAAGAATGCTCACTTTCACCATTTCTATTCAACAATGTATTGGAGGTTCTAGCCAGAGTAATTAAGCAACAAAAAGAAAAAAAGGCATTGAGGTTGCAAAGGAAGAAGTAAAATCATGTCTGTCCACAGTTGACATGAACACACACACACACACACACACACACACACACACACGGGGGGGGGGGCAAAAAATGCATACACACATTAACAGACATTCTCTATGTATTACATAAATACTGATGGTAACCACTTTGAGCACCTCTTGTAATTGCAGAAGTCAAACATGACTTGTATTCATCCTGTGTTATTGTATGTAATGAGTATTACAATTTTAACATGTTTTTTTTCTTTCTTAAAATAGTCACATGCAAAAGTATGATATCAGACTCCTACCTCAAACCATACACAAAAACTAACTCAAAATAGATCATAGACCTGAATGTAAGAGCTGAAACTATGAGACTCTTAGTGAAAACACAGACATAAATCTCCATGACCTTAGAGTCAGCAATAATTTCTTAGATATGACACCAGAAGAAAAAAACAGAAAAACTGGACTACAGTCATGCACCATTTAATGATGGGGATACATTCTTAGAAATGCATCATTAGGTGATTTGATTTCATCATTATGCAAATATCATAGTGTGCACTTACACAAACCCAGACAGTACAGGCTACTACACACTTCAGCTATATGGTATAGCCTATTGCTCCTAGGGTACAAGCCTGTACAGCATGTTACTGCACAAAACAACATGAAAGCATACCATTCCACATCCCTAGCCACATGACAGGCAGCATATATTCCTGGAGCAGTTTACACACAGCATGCAGAAGCCAGGGTGGACAAAAAGAACCCAGTCCTCCAAATATTGAAGATCTGTACTTTGATCACTGATTGTTGCTTCTGAATAGAGAGGTGGAAACCAAGACAGGCAATCATTGTTCTTGCACTCTCACATTGTTGAAAGCTCCTTGTCCTCCAGCCAAAGCGACTTTCAGGAAATGTAAAGGACTGGCACATGACCCCCTTCTTATTTTTCTCTTTTTCCCATTTGGAAGCCACAATTAAACAGCAGAATATTAAAAAGAACTGCATATTTGGGAAAAATTAGAACTTGACCATGCATGCCCAGAAAAAAGCTCAGAAAAAAATGAAAATGAACTGAAATTTACACCTCAGCTTGACTCTAGGCACAGAAGACAGCCTATAACAATCAGAAAAACAAAACTAGTAAATAAAAATAGAAGCAAAAAACAGCAATCACTGGGAAAGGAGAAGAATCTGATTTCCAGAGTTACCATATCATGAGATTCAAATGTCCAGGGTTCAACAGAAAATCATAAGGTATACAAAGAAATAAGAAAGTATGGTGCATTTAAATTAAAAAATTAACAGAAACTGTCCCTGAAAACTATCTAATGACAGATATATGAGAAGAAAACTTTAAAACAACTGTTTTAAAGATGTTCAAAGAACTAAAGGAAGATGTGGAGAAAGTCAAGAAAATGACATATGAACAAAATGGTGAAATCAATAGAGAGTAAAGTTTTTAAAAAACCAAAAAGAAATTCTGGAGTTGAAAAGCACAGTAACTGAAATAAAATTTTTCTAGAGAAATTCAAAGGCAAGTTTAAGCAGGCAGAAAAAAAGAATCAGAGAACTTGAAGAAAGAACAATGGAAGTTACTGAGTCTGAGGAAAAGAAAGAAAAAAGATTGAAGAAAAGTAAATATAACCTAAGGCACACATGGACAACATCAAGTGGATCAACATATGCATATTGGGAATCCCAGGAGAAAAGATAGAAAAGGGCAGAAAAATATTTGAAGAAATAATGCCTGAAAACTTTCCAAATTTCACAAAAGACACAAAGCAACCAAGACACTCAAGGATCTCCAAGTTAATGAATTCAACCATATCATGACACATTATAATCAAACTTTCAAAGGACTAAGAGAAAAAGAGAATCTTGAAAGCAGCAGTAGAGAAGCAACTCATCACAAATAAAAGATCCTCAATAAGATTATGAGCAGATTCCTTATCAGAAACTTTGGAGGCCAGAAGATAGTGGGCTGATACATTCCAAGCTCTCAAAAAAAAAAAAAAAAAAAAAGGTCAATCATGAATCCTATAGCTGAGGAAACTGCCCTTCAAAAGTGAAGGAGAAATTAAGCCATTCCCATATAAACAAAAGTTGAGGGAGTATGTTACTATTGCATGTGCCCTATAAGAAATGCTCAGCGGAGTCCTCCAGAGTGAAATGAAAGGACACTAGACAATAACTTGAAGCCATACAGAAATAAGGATCTCAATAAAGGTAAATACATGGGTAATTATAAAAGCTAGTATTTGTAACAATGGTTTATAATTGCACTTTTTGGTTCTCTATGTGATTTAAAGAGTCAGTTGACCAGATGCACTATTTTAAATGGGACAGAAAACAACAGTACTGTCCCCTTTCAAATGGTACATATGGTAAGTGTATTGACACCTTGAATTTAGCCCAGTGAGACTAGGCTGACCATATGTACCACTTGAAAGGGGACAGTACCATTGTTTTCTGTCACTTGGGAAGTCTCCCGAAGAACAATCAAATTGTAAAGATTTCCAGAAGTGCTTCTGAAGGACTTGAAAACTGCTGTATCTCGACTTTCTTAGCTCTTCTATCTCTTATTGAGAAGATTGCTTGATGTAACAGATTTAACCATGCTGAGTCTCTGCCAACTGGGAAGAAAGTGACAGTCCAGAAAAGAGCTGAGGTGAAATAATACCAAGTTTTCCTAAAAGAAGATCTTTAGTATTGTAAAGTTCCCCTAGGCTGTGCTAAACTGGTGCTAATTCCTGTCTCAAATTTTTGAGTTTGGTTTCCTTCTGCTCATCACTTTGGATCAGGCCTGCAACTGCTGCCAAAGGTAAATAGCATCCTGAGTATAGGGAGCTACAGAGATGGTAACAGAAGAGCCTGCATCTTTAAATCCTTCTGGTGGATAATCTGAAAATTATGTCATCAAAGTCTATGTCATTGTCATAGAAACCTGAAGCATGACAACAGATACCATAACTAAATGAAGATGATGCAATGGTTGCTGGCAGAGCTCTAGCTCCTGAATTTACCAGAATTAGGTAATTCTGCTTCCACTTCCTCCATGTCCTCCATCCACATGTCCTTTGTAAAGTTTGAAATCTGTCCAGTGAGGAAAGCCAGACTGCTGCCAACTTGACCCAGGGACTAGTCCAAGCTGGAGCCAAGGCCCAGAAAACAGGACGACATCACTGCGGATATGAGAACATCCTGATCTGCTCTGAGAAAAGCATCCAGCATCATTGGATTGGATTGACCCCACAAAATGTCCTCAAATGGGGGCATTGCAAGACTAATAATCAAATTGGAATACTCAGGGTGCTATGGCACAATGAGGAGTTCCTAAGGAAAGCCTGTTTCTGGGGCTCCCACCAACCACCTGGCTTTGCCTAGCAACACAGAGGGCTGGCCTGTGACTATACCAGAGGCCAATTCCTGTAACACACTAACCTCCAAGGGGCCTCTGCTCATTCTCATGACTTCCACCCATCTGGGCTGAGCCACTTCTTTGTTGAGCCACTTCTTCATTTGCTTTAGTGACTTCCCCCAGTTCTGTAGGCAACTCCTGCCAACTCAACAATGGCTGTTATGACACCTACTCAGAATGTGACTCTTGAGTTTTTGAAGGAACTTCAATTTATTTTTTAGAGTAGCTGTACAATTTCATATTCCCACCAGCAATGTATGAGTTCCTCCACATACTTGTCAAGATTTTGTACTGTCATTATTTTTATTTTATATATTTATTGAGATAGGTGTATTCTAATATCTCATTGTGGTTTTAATTTATATTTCCTTAATGACTAATTATGTTTAAAATGTTTTGTGTTCTAATTTGCCACCTATATATCTTCTTCAGTGAAATGTCTGTTCATGTCTTTTTTCTACTTTCTAATTAGATTGTTGGTGTATGCATGTAAAAAAATTTATTAGGCTAAATGCCAGTACTACCATAACTCCAAATCTTTTATACACAATTTTAAAAAACGAATGCATTTAAAAGAATTGTTAGTTTATATGTTTGGGCACACAATGTAAAAAGATGTAACTAGGTAATATCAACAACTGCAAGCTGTGTGGACAGAGCTGTAGAAGGGCAGAGTTTTTGTTTGTTATTGAAGTTAAACTGGTATAAATTCATATTAGAGTTATAATTTTAGGATCTTAAATGTAATCTCTATGGTAACCACAAAGAAAATAGTTATGGAATGTATACAAAAAGAAATCCTAAATGAAATATTTCACTCTAAAAGAGTGGACTCAACAAAAAAGTAGACAGTAATACAGGAAGTAAGGGACAAAAAAGCTATAAGGCATATAGAGAACAAATCTCCTCCTTATCAGTAATTACTTTACATGTAAATCGATTAAACTCTCTAATCAAAAACAAAAGTTTACAAAACACAAGATCCAATTCTATATGCTGTCTATAAGAGACTCAATTAAGGTCCAAGAGACTCAATTAAGGTCCAATGACACAAAGTGACTGAGGATAAAAAAAAGATACTCCATGAAAATAGTAGCCAAAAGAGAGCTGGGGTGGCTACACTGATTTCAGACAAAATAGATTTTAAATTTAAAAAATTACAAGACACAAACAACATTATATATTAATAAAAGGTTCACTACACCATGAAGATAGAGCAAATATAAACATTTAAGTAAATGTCAGACCATCAAAATATATGAAGCAACCAGAGGGGAAGAGGGGAGGGAAAAGGTAGAGGAGGGAGTGGGGAGGCAGAGGAGGGAGGGGGAAAAAAGAACTTCTGCTTGATTTGGTGTGCAGTTACAGATATACCCTTCATATGCAAATCAAAATATATGTTAAACAGTTAAACCATAAAGTGGACCCATGCATGAGTAATGGTAGCATTTCTGATCCATCTTGGAACTCTCTGATACAAGGAGAGTATTACTGGCAACGGCAAAATCTTCAAATCCAATTTAATTCTGCTGCCATGTCTGAATATTTTGTATAAATAAAGAGTCTCAGTCCAATGTAGTATGGAAACTAAATGAACTACATGAAACCATGATACAATTCTACTGAGTAACATATAAAGGTTATAAATTATTTATGAATGGGAGTACTCAATGTTGTAAAAAACATAAATTCGCCATCAATTAATATTTGGATAATTTTTTTAGAATTTAATAAAATTATTTCAAAGTTTAAAATAAATAAATAAATAAATAATGTTGTTTTACATCAAAGAATTACTCAGATAAAAATATATATGAAGCAAAAACTGACAGAATGGAAAGGAGAAATAGACAGTTCTACAATAATAGTTGGAGACTTCAATAAACAATCACAATAATGGATAGAGCAACCAGATAGAAGATGAATAAGAAAATAGAAGACTTATTCAACACAGTAGACCATCTAGGTCTAACAGACATATTCAGAACAGTCTACCCAACAATAGTACACATATGTTCTCAAGTGCACTTGGGATATTTTCTAGAATAGATAGTATGTTAGGCCACAAATTAAGTCTCAATAGATTTAAAAAGGTATGTATCATATAAAGTATCTTCTCTGACCACAATGGGATAAAGTTAGAAATCAAGAAAAACTGGAAAATTCACAAATTTGTGGAAATTAAAGAACACACTTTTAAACAACCAATGGATCAAAGAAGAAATCATAAGGGAAACTAAAAATACTTAGAAAAAAATGAAATAAAAAGACAGCATACCAAAATTTATAGCAAAAGCAGCACTATGGGGGAAATTTATAGCTATAAATGCTTATATTAATAAACAAGAAAGTTCTTAAATCAACAACTAACTTTACAAGTTAAGGAACTACAAAAAGTAGAAAAATATAAACCCAAAGCAAACAGAAGGAAGGAAATAATAAAGATTAGAGCAGATATAAATAAAATAGAGAAGAGAAAATTAATGAAACCAAAAGTTGGCTGTTTTAAAATATCAACAAAATTGGCAAAACTGTAGCTAGATGAACTAAATATAAAAGAAGACTCATATTACTAAAATCATAATGAAAGCAGAGTTGTTATTATTAACCCTACAGAAATAAAAAGGATTCTAAGAGAGTACTATGAATAATTATATGTCAACAAGCTGGACAATCTAGATGAAATGGACAAATTTCTAGAAAAACAAAGATACCAAAACTAAATCACAAACAAATAGAAAATCTAAATCAACTTATAACTAGGAAGGAGATTGAATCAGTAATTTAAAAAATCTCCCAACAAATAAAAGCCTGATGGCTTCACTGGTAAATTCTATCAAACATTTAAAGAAGGACTAATACTAGTCCTTCTCAAACTTTTACAAATATTAAAGAGAAGGGAACATTTCCTAATACCTAACTCATTCTATGAGGCAGGATAACACTCATTTTAAGAGTCAAAGACACTACAATAAAATTATAGACCCAAAACTATGAATATCAATGTAAAAATCCTCCACAAAATATCAGAAAACCAAATCCAGCAGCTCATTAAAAAGATTACACACCATGACCAAGTGGAATTTATGCCTGGAATGCAAAGATGGTTCAACATATGAATCAATGTAGTACACCACATTAACAAAATAAAGAAAAAAAAACACAAAATCATCTCTATGCCAAAAAACATTTGACAAAATCCAACACCATTTTATGATAAAAACACTTTAAAAAAAGAAGATTCTGGTTTCAAAATGAAGGCATGAGAGGTGCTCCTGGAAAACTCCCCTGGAAGTAACAACAAATAGAAGAACTGTAATTCAAAAAGGACTCCCTATACAACACACAAACACAGCTAAGAGACCCACTCATCATTTCTAAGTACCTGTGGGTGGGCAAAGAGGGGAAAACTAGTGGGGGAAGGGAGATTGCAGAGACAGGGGCCATGGGTCTCTGCATGTAACTCTGCAGTTGCAGGAGGGAGGAGGGAAAAGGCAGCAGGTGAGCATTCCAGACCTCATTCAGACTATGGAACAGGGAGAAGGAGGCCCAGAGGTAGGGGTCTTGAGACACAGCATCCAGACCTCACTTTGATCCCAGGAGGTGCAGAGGCAGGTGCTGCGAGATCACGCAGCCCAACTTCACTCTGGTTCTTGAGAGAAGAAGGAGGACAGACAGGAGCAGTGAGAAGTCACAGCCTGACCTCACTCTGATCTGGGAAAGTGATGGAGTGAAAAGGTGCAGGTGCACTTCTCTGGCCATAAGCACTCCTGCCTGAGGGATCAACATATTAGATGGCTAATCCCAACACTCAGGGCAGAGACCTCAGGGCAAAGTCTGATACAGAACAGCATAAGCCTGGACTGCCCTTGATGCCCTTAATGCCAGGCAGAAAACAAAGACATGGAGTCTGGTCACCTTCCCCCACCCACCCTTCCAGACCTCTGTCCTCCCACCTCCTCCCAATACTAGCAGTGAGCCCCAAAAGAAACTGGTGCAGTGATTGTCTGGTTAAAGAGCAGAATATCTATAGCCCTGAGAATTGGGGAAACAGTTCCTGAGTGGCAGATACAGTGTGGCTGGTTCCAGTGATGAAGGGGAGTGGTAAAGACTGAACAGCAGCCGCAAGCTGGCAGCTGCCATCATCCAGAGATATAAATACACACCCATCTCTTCCAAAAAACTCCCATCCCACTCTTTCCTGCTGAAACCAGCCAAAGAACCAAGGGCAGCTAAAACACACAGGCATTTCAGTTTCCAGCAGCAGGGGGAACACTATGGATCCAAAGACTCAAAGCTTCACAGCCCACCATACCCTCCTATGGGAGCAGCTCACTAAGACCAAGGCATCCTGGTCAAAGAGAAGAAGCTCACCTCACAGGAAACTACCCACCATGAGAAAAGGGAATAATGCAAAGGAAAATAAAATGATGCTGCAATACCCACTGGAAAACAAAAGAAAACACTCTTTGTATCTACCAGCAGCATTATCCATTCCTGTAAATGACCGGGAAAAAAAATCAATAATAAATATGTACAAGCAAGCTAACAAGTCTGCTCAGAAAGAAAATGAAAACTCTCCAGAAAGGGAACTTAAAAATATGGAGATACAGCACCAAAAATGACACAGAATTCAATACTGCAATTCTGAAAACACTCACAGAGATCAAAGAGAAGCAGGTGAGCACAGAGAGGCAGCTGAATGATCTCAGAAAGAAAATCTGTGAATAAGAGGAACAATTTAACAAAGAAGTTGAAACTACAAAAAAGAACCAAATAGAAATTCTGAAGATAAAGAACACAATAAAATACATGAAAAATGAAATAGCTAGCATAAGAAGCAAAGCCAACAAGATGGAGGAAAGAATCAGTGATATCGAAGATAGGAATATGAAAATGTCACATAAGGAAGAAGACAGAGACTTGAGAGTTAAGAAAAATTAAAGAACTCTAAAACAACTACCTGACTCCATTAGAAATAACAACATAAGAATAATGGGGATACTAGAAGGAGAAGATGACTAGAAGAGCACAGAGAGTCTATCCAAACAAATAGTAGATGAGAACTTCCCAAAGCTATGAAAAGAACTGGAACCTCAAGTCCTAGAGGGAAACAGGACCTCTAACTACCTGAATTCTAGCAGACCTTCTCCAAAGCAGATTATACTGAAGATATGAAAGTTCAAAGACAAAGAAAGAATTCTCAAGGCAGCCATGGAAAAAAAAGACAAAACCTATAAAGAAAAGCCCATTATGTGACTTCTCAGCAGAAACTCTACAAGTCAGGGAGGTGTGGAATCAAATATTCAAAATATTGAAAGAAAGAAACTACCAGCAAAGAATAATTTATTCAGCAAACTTAGCCTTTAGATATGAAGAAGGAATAAAGACCTTTCCAGACATACAAAAGCTGAGGGAATTCTCTAGCACAAGGCCAGCATTTTAGGAAATACTGAAGGAGGCTATTTGACCTGAAACAAAAAGTCAAAATAAATAGGGATAAATTAGGACAATGAAAAAATAAAATGGAAGTAAAGGTATAACTTTCCAAAAGACAATGGAGATAAGAAGCATGCTTAAGAAATAGAGTCACTGTATATATGCAGCTTTCTTTTACATAAACTTCATGATAACCACTCAAAAAAAAAATTCAAAACTGAGACACATAACAAAAGAAAAAAAGAAGAAACAGAGAAAAATATCATAGAACACCATCAAACTAAAATAACTGACAGAAAGAAAAAAAACAAAAAAGCAATCAAGACATGGAACTACCAGGAAACAAAAGATAAAATGGCTATATGAAATCCTTATGTATCAATCATCACCCTAAATGTAAATGGACTGAACTCACCAATTAACAGACTTCGATTAAAAAACAAAACCCATCCATATGCTGCCTCTAAGAGACAAACCTCAGCCACAAGGACAACACAGACTCCAAGTGAAAGAGTGGAAAACTACTTGAAGCAAACGGCATCCAGAGACATGCAGGTGTGGTCATACTTATATCTGAGGAAATAGATTTCAAGATAGAAAAGGTAATAGGAAACAAAGATGGACATTTCATAATGATAAAGGGGACAATGAAACTAGAAGACACGACACTTATTAATATATATGCCCTTAATCAGGAAGCACCAAAATTTACAAAACAACTACTAACAGAACTAAAGGGAGAAACTGATTAAAAACAGTTATAGTAGGGGACCTAAACACCCCATTGACAGACATGGACAGATAATCTAAACAGATAATCAATAAGGAAATATCAGCTATAAATGATACATTACAACAATTAAACACAATTGACATTTACAGAACACTCCATCCTACAACACAAGGCTATACATTCTTTTCTAGTGCACATGGAACATTCTCAAGGATAGACCCATATGCTGGGACACAAAACTAGCTTCAGCAAATTTAAGAAGATTAAAATCATACCAAATGTATTCTCTGACCAGAAAGCTTTGAAATTGGAGATCAACTGCAAAAAGAAAGTAAGAAAAACCACACACACACACACAAATAAACAACTGGTTATTTAAAAAATGATTGGGTCAAAGAAGAAATAAAAGAAGAGATTTAAAAATACATAGAAACTAATGACAATGAAAACACAATGTATCAAAATTATTAGGATGCAGCAAAAGCAGTAATAAGAGGGAAATTTATATCATTACAGGACTATCTCAGGAAACAAGAAAAATTTCAAACAAACAACCTAACACTACATCTTAAAGAACTAGAAAAAGAGGAAAAACAAAAACAACAACAACAAAAGACAAAGTCAGCAGAAGAAAGGAAATAATAAAAATTGGAGCAGAACTAAATGAAATAGAGTACAAAAAAATGATAGAAAAAAATTAATGCAACAAAGAAATTAAAAAAAGTAATAAAATTGACAACCTCATGGATATGCTCACCAAGGGAAAAAGAGAAAAGCTACAAATAACCAAAATATGAAATGAAAGAGGGGAAAATTATGACTAACACTACAGAAACACAAAGCATCATATAAGAAAATGATGAAGGGCTATTTGCTACCAAATTTAACAAACTAGAAGAAATGGACAAGTTTCTAGAAACATAGTCTACTTAGGCTGAACCAAGAACTGGGTAATCTAAATAGGCCAATCAACAGTAAGGAAATTGAAACAATCATCCAAAACCTCTCCAAAAGCAAAAGTCCAGGACCAGGTGGCCTTACAAATGAGTTTTATCAAGCATTCAAAGAGGAATTCACACCTTTTCTCCTGAAACTCTTCCAAAAAATTGAAGAAGAGACAATACTTCCCAACTCATTTTATGAGGCCAACATTACCCCAGTACCAAAACCTGGTAAGGATAACACAAAAAAAGAAAACTATAGGAGTTCCCTGGTGGTGTAGTGGCTTAAGGCTTCAGCGCTGGTGCTGTCAACGCTGCAGCCTGGGTTCGATTCCCAGCCAGGGAACTACCCACATAAAAAAACAGAAAACAAAAAACAAACAAACAAATAAAAACTATAGACCAATATCTCTGATAAACACAAATGTAAAAATCCTAAACAAAATACTAGCAAATAGGATAAAACAATGCATTAAAAAGATTACAGATCACAATCAAGTGGGTTTCATCACAGGGGCACAAGGATAGTTCAACATACACAAACTGATCAATGTGATACACCACATAAACAACATAAAAAATAAAAACCATATATTAATTGATACAGAGAAAGCATTTGATAAGATATAACATCCATTTATGATCAAAACACTTAACAAAATGGGTATGGTAGAAAAATACCTCACCATAATAAAGGGCATATATGAGAAACCCTCAGCTAATATAATACTGAATGGGTAAAACTGAAACCTTTTCTTCTAAAATCAGGAACAAGAAAGGGATGTTCCTCTCACCACTACTATTCAACATAGTATTGAAAGTTTTAACCAGAGCAATCAGGCAAGAGAAAAAAATAAAAGGCATCAAAATTGGGAGAGAAGAACTTAAACTGTCACTTTTTGCAGATGACATGATCCTTTATATAGAAAATTCTAAAGATTCCACCAGAAAATTATTAGAAACAATGAATACAGTGAAGTTGCAGGATACAGAATCAATGTACAAAAATTCATTGCATTTCTATATACTAACAATGAAACTTCAGAAAAATAAATTTAGGAGTTCCCTGGTGGTGTAGTGGCTTAAGGCTTCCATGCTGGCACTGTCAATGCTGAGGCCTGGGTTCGATTCCCAGCCAGGGAACTACCCACATACTACAAAAAAAAAAAAAAAAAAAGAAAAGAAAAAAAAGAAAAATAAATTTAAAAACAATGCTTTTTGCAATCACAACAAAAAGAATAAAATTCCCAGGAATAAACTTAACAAAGGACATGAAGGACTTATACACTGAAAACTATAATACTATTAAAAGAAATTGAAGAAGACATGAAGAAATGGAAAGATATTCCATGTTCATGGACTGGAAGAATCAACATAGTTAAAATGGCCATATTACCCAAAGCAACATACAGATGTAATGCAATCCCCATAAAAATCCCAATGACATTCTTTCAAGAAATAAGATTTTTAAAATCATCAGATTTCTATGGAATCATAAAAGACCCTCAATTGCTAAAGAAATCCTATGAAAAAAGAATAAGGTTGGAGGCATCACACTCCCTGATTTCAATCCATACTACAAAGCCTCAATAATCAAAACAGCATGGTACTAGCAGAAAAAGAGACACACAGATCAATGGAATAGAATAAAAAATCCAGAAATAAACGCAGATATATACAGACAGGTAATTTTTGACAAAGGAGTAAAAAATATATGGAGAAAAGAAAGCCTTTTCAGTAAATGGTGCTAGGAAAATTGGAAAAACCACATGCAAAAGAATGAATCTGGAATGCGAGTTGTCCCCATATACCAAAATTAACTCAAAATGGATCAAAGACTGCCACATAAGACTTGAAACAATAAGCAGCATAGAAGAAAACACTGGCACTAAACTTATGGACCTAGGGTTCAGAGAGGAACTCTGAAATTGATTGCGAAGGCAAGGGGAGTAAAGGCAAAAATAAATAAATGAGACTATCTCAAATTTAAAAGCTTCTGCACAGCAAAAGAAACCATTGAGAAAATAAAAAGACAACCAACAAAATGGGAAAAAAATAGTCGCAGAAAATGCCTCTGATAAGGTACTAATGTCCAAACTATATAAAGAATTTGCACAACAATAACAAAATAAACAACCCAATTAAAAAATGAGCAGAAGACCTGAACAGATACTTCTCCCAAGACAACACAAATATGGCTAACAGACACATGAAAAATATGCTTGACTTCACTAGCTATTAAGGACATGCAATCAAAACCACAATGAGATATCACCTCACATCTGTTAGAATGGCTATTATCAATAAGACAAATAATAATAAGTGTTGGAGAGGCTGTGGACAAAAAGGAACTCTCATACATTGCTGGTCAGAATGTAAATTTGTATAACTACAATGGAAGACAGTATGGAGGTTCCTCAAAAAATTAAGAATAGAATTACCATATGACCCAGCAATCCCTCTTCTGGGTTTCTACTCAAAAAGTTTGAAAAACTTAGTCCACAAAGTATATGTGCCTCAATGTTCATTGGAGCATTGTTCATGATGGCCAAGACATGGAAATAACCAAAGTGTCCCTTGAAAGAGGAGTAAAGAAGCTGTGGTACATATACACAACGGAATATTACTCAGTCATAAGAAAAGATGAAATACTGTCATTTGTGACAACATAGATGGACCTTGAGATGATCCAGCTAAGAGAAATAAGCCAGACAGAAAAAAATCAAGAACCTATGACTTCACTTATATGTGGGATATAAAACTGAAAGCAACAAAGAAACAAAAACTCATGGACATTGTCAATAGTTTAGTGGTTACCAGAGGGTAAGGGGGAAGGAGTGAGGGGATGTCAAATAGATGGTAATGGGAGGAGAACTGAGTCTAGGTGGTGAGCATACAATGCAACACATAGACAATATGTTGTATAACTGTACACCTGGAACCTATGTAATTTTACTAACCAATGTCACCCCAATAAATTCAATAAAAAGAAAAAAGAAAACTGTACTCTATAAATTCTCACTGACAACACGGCATGGCAACACCACCAATTTGGACTCTTTCTCCTTGACCAGTTGCCATTTCTATGGAAATCAGAATCAGCTTCTTCCTCTCACTGTTTTACAATTGCCAGCTAGGCCTTCTAATGGAGAAGGGACAGCAGTAAAAAGGCAAGGCATTTTTTTAATGCTACATGAGTAAAATGACCTTATTCTAAAGCTCTTGATTTTATCATTAAAAAATTAAAATTAAAAGTGAATTTTCTTGATAAAAATAAAAACAAGAAAGAGAAGGAAAATGCCTTAACATAATCAAAGTCATATATTAAAAACCCACTGTGAACATCATAATCAATGATGAAAGACAAAGTTTATCCTCTAAGATCAGGAACATGGTAAGGATACCCACCTTCACCACTTCTATTTAACACAGTACAGGGAATTCTCGTCAGAGCAATTAGGCAAGATAAAGAAATAAAAGACATGCAAATTGGAAAGGAAGCAGTAAAATGATCTCTGTTTGCAGAGGACACGATTTTATATGTAGAAAACTCTAAAAATTCCATACAAAAATATGTGAGAATAATTGAGTTCACCAAAGTAGCAGGATACAAATCACAGACAAATCAGTTACATTTTTATATACAAACAATGCATAATCTGAAAAGGAAATTACAAAAACAATTCAATTTATAATATCACCAAAAAGAATACTTAGGAATAAATGTAACCAAGGAGGTGAAAGATTAGTACAATGAAAACTACAAAACATTTCTGAAAACAAATAAGGATATAAATGGAAACACACCCATATTCAGGGAGTAGAATACTTAATATATTTAAATACCACCAAAATGATATACAGATTAAATGCAATCTCTACCAAAATCCCAATGATATTTTGTGCAGAAATAGAAAAAATCATCCTAAATTCATATGGAATCTCAAGGGGCCCCCAAATAGCCAAAAGAAAAAGAACAAAGTTAGAGGACTCAAGCTTTCTGATTTCAAGACTTACCACAAAGCTGCAGTGAATAAAACAGTGTAGTACTGGCAAAAAGACAGACATACACACCAATGGAATAAAATATAGAGCCCAGAAATAAAGCCTTGCATATATATGATTTTCCACAACAAGACCATGTAATGGAGTCTTTTCAACAAATGGTGCTGGGAAAATTGGATTCCATGTGTAAAAGAATAAAATGGGATCCTTACCTAACAACATTACAAAAAAAATAAATAACTCAAAATGGATCAAAGACCTAAATGTAAGACCTAAAACAATAGTACTCTTAGAAGAGAATATATGACGAAAGTTTTAGGACATTGGATTAGGGAATGATTTCTTAGATGTGACACCAAAGGCAAACATAACAAAGAAAAGATAGATAAACTGGACCATGAAAATTAAAAATTTTTGTGCATCAAAAGACACTATTCACAGAGGAGGAGCTTCAGGGGGACCCCTGAAAAATTCCCCTGGAGATTACAACAAATAAAACCCATCTATAACTCAACTAAGGACTTCCTATGAATGCACAAACACAGCTAAGAGACCTGCTCATCTCATCAAAGTATCTGCAGATGGACAGAAAGGCAAACAGAGGGAAAAAGTGGGAAGGGCAAGACTAGCTGTGCACAGGTCTCCACTTGGATCTGTGCTCAGGAAGGGAGAAAGAAGAAGCCTGTGGGTGAGCATTCCAGACCTCACTTAGTTGACAGGACAGAGAAAACAAAGGGTAGAAGCAGGAGCCATGAGATACCATGATCAGATCTCACTTTGGTCCCCTGGAGGGGAGGACCAGATGTGCAAGATGTGAGCCAACTTCACTCCAGTTCCAAGAGGAGGGGGAGTGACAAGAGGGAGCAATGGTGGGGTGAGAAACTGCAGCTGGACCTTGCTCCTGCCCTGGAAGGAGGAGAGAGGGAGCTGCAGGCACCTTTCTCTGCCCACAATCAGCTCTGTCTGTAGGACCAGCATTCAAAACAGCAGATTTCAAAATGCAAGGCAGAGAACTTGGGGCAAACCAAATACAGAAAAGTGAAAGCCAGCACTGCCTGTGCAGCTACTCTGAGCAACAGGCAGAAAACAACACTAGTTGCCTTCCTACTCCACCTTGACAGACCTGTGCCCCCCTCCCCAACCCCTTCATGTTATCAGCAATGCGTTTCAGAAGAAACTATAGCAGTGAGTGTCAGGTTAAGGAGCAGAATATCTGTAAACAGAGGGGCTGCCAGAAGGAGGAATCAAAGAACTACATCTGAAAAGAAAGGACAACAGAAAACTCCAGAATATAAGTTGGAGCCAAACAACCTATCAGAGATAGAGCTCAATACCATAATTATAACAATGATTAAGCAACTTAATGAAAATTCTAACAGACAAAGCAAGCATATAAAGGACATAGAGACAATAAAAAAGGGCCAAACAGAGATGATGATTACAATAAAGGAAATGAAGAATGTAATAGAAGGGATCTCCAGGCTAGATGAAGCAGAGGTGCAAATCAGTGATTTGGAAGGTAAGTTAACAGAAGATGCCTAATCAGAACAACAAGAAAAAAAGAATCCCCCGCTCCCCAAAAATGAAGATAAGCTAAGATTCCTCTGGGACAACATCGAGTGCAAGAACATTCACATCATAGAAATATCAAAAGGGGAAGAAACACAACAAGGGATCAAGAACTTATTTGAAGAAATAATGACTGAAAAATTTCCTAACCTGGCAAAGGAAACAGACATACAAGCCCAGGAAACACAGAGAGTCCCAAATAAGATAAATCCAAACCGGCCTACACTGAGACACATCATAATTAAAACAGCAAAAGTTAAAGACAAATAGATAATATTAAGCAGCAAGTGAAAGGTAATAGTAACTTATAAGGGATCACTTATATGACTTTCAGTGGATTTCTCAACAGAAACTTGGCAGGCCAGAAGGAACTGGCAAAAATACTCAAGATAATGAAAACCAAGCATCTACAACATAGATTAATGTATCCAGCAAGGCTAGCATTCAAAATTGAAGGACAGATAAAGAGCTTCCCAGACAAGAAAAAGCTAAAGGGGGACTTCATCACCACTAAACCAATACTACAAAAAAATATGAGAGGGACTTCTTTAAGATGGGGGAGAGCAAAAATTATGATTAATGAAATGGTAATAACTACATATCTATCAACAGTTATGAATAGAGTATCAAATAAAGGAAGACGGTACAAGTTGACTTCACTTATAGGTGAAATTCAAAGAAGACTATAAACAAGGGGAACAGGAACAGATTCATAGATATAGAAAACATTTGGTTTGTTGCCAGATGGAAGGAGGGTTGGGGAGGACGTCAAATAAGGGGAAGAGTTTGAGGAGTTTGATGGTCACAAAGTAATAATTACGGGGTTATAGGGTATAACACGAGAATATAGTCAATAATGTTGCAATAACATTTGTGGCTTCGGATAGGTACCAGATTAGGTGGGGTGATGGGAGAGGGCTGGAGGGGTAGGTGAAAAGGGGGGGAAATCAAGAAGTACAAATTGATAGTCACAGGGATATCAAGTGCAGCATAGGGCATATAGTCAATAGCATTGTAATAATTATATTTGGTGTCAGAAGGGAACCAGATGTGTCAGAATGAGTATTTTGTAAGTTGTAGAAATGGCTCACCACTATGCTGTACACCTGAAACCAATAGAACAGTGTGTGTCAAAAGTAAATAAAAAATAAAAAATACATTTAAAATTAAAATTTAAAAAAAGGGACACTATCCACAGAGTAAAGAGGCAACCGAAAAAACAGAAGATGTTTGCAAATCATGTATCTAATGAGGAATATATAGAGAACCCTTAAAACCCAACAATCCAAAAACAAACAACTTGATTCAAAAATGGGCAAAATGAATTAAGGGGGTCTTGTAAAATGGTGAGCAAAGAGGGGATCCCTGAAACCTCATCTGAAAAACACAATTAAACAACTGAGATCCAACACAGGAATCCCTGAGTGGCCCAGTCTCAGCTGAGCAATCCACCCATTGCAAGGAAAAACCAGAAGGTCAGAGAAAGTGGGGGATGGGCAAATGGGAGAGGAGGGAGGGAGCAAAGCAGAGCAGAGATACATGGCTATGGATCGCGACCCAACTGGGCTGACTGAAAGAACTAGGAGGAAGTCAGGAAACACTGGCCGAGAACCAACGTGATGCTGGGCAGACCAGGAGCCATGGTGATGGCAACTGGGGAGAGAGCATCTGAAACTCCAGGCAACCATAGGTGAGTTGGACCAAACATCAGTGTGTTAGGACCCCAGCTGGAGACCCATGCCCTGGGTAGATCAGAGGCAGAACAAAGCATCTGAACTGCCCTAGGTGAGAATAGGGACCCCAGCTGCAGCATCCTGCCCAAGTGGGTTCTGGGCAAGTTTGAAACTGAGAGTTGGCTGCCATGGAAATGCTTACATGATGAAACATGGTCCTGGGTGAAACACGGGCCCAGAAGAAGGAAGAAAGACTGAATGGCTTCGGACCCCTACCAACATGATTAAAGCCTGCTCCAGGCTTTCCGTGCACAGGTTATCCTGCTTGCCCCAACCAACACACACACCAGGCCTCACTGAGAACAGACTAGGGTTGCAGTGGAGTCAGCAACCAGGGAAGCTACCTCAGAAAGCAAAGCAACTACACTGTCCCCAAATTCAAGCAGAAACCAGAGACTCTAAGACTCTGACCCTAGCTGCTTCCCAAACTCATTCCCAAAGCTCACCCCACACCCACACCCCTGCCCAGCACCACATAATGTCTGCTCTACAGCCAGCTGGAATCAAGAGAAAAATATTGGAAGACACTATAGCAATACCAACTGGGAAGAGAAAAAAAAGAAAGACCTCTCTATATCTGCCATGGGAAAAGCCCTCATGCCCAGAAAAAGAAACACATTAAATAAAAGGAGTACCTTAGGATTCAAAGCTGCTCAGAAAGAAAATGAAAAATCTCCAGAAAAGGAACTCATAGATCTGGAAATATATGATCTAAATGACACAGAATACAAGGCTCCAGTTCTAAAAACTTTGAGAGAACTGAAACAATATTGGCAGAGCACCCTGACCGAGATGAATCATCTCAGAAAGGAAATCTGTGAACAACAGCAATGTTTTAACAAAGAAGTTGAAAATATAAAAAAGAATTAAATGGAAATTCAAGAGATAAATGATGCAATAAAACAACTGAAAAATGAACTAACTACCATAGGAAACAGGGCCAACGCGATGGAGGAAAGAATTAGTGATCCTGAAGGTTGGAACATGGAAACAACATAAAAAGAAGATAGGGACTTCAGAGTCAAAAGAACTGAAAGAACTCTACAAGTGCTATGTGAGTCCATTAGGAAAAACAATATTAGAATAATAGGATTGGCAGAAGGTGAAGAAAAAAACTCTGCAGAGAGCATACTCAAACAAATAGTAGACAAGAATTTTCCAAACTTATGGAAAGATCAGGAACCCCAAATTCAAGAAGAAAATAAATTCTCTAGCTACCTGGACCCCAACAGATCTTCTCCAAAGCACATTATACAGAAGATGTCAAAAATCAAAGACAAAGAGACAATTCTCAAGGCAGTCAGAGGGAAAAAAACTATAACTTTTAAAGAAAGCCCATCAATCTACCATCAGAATTCTCAGCAGAAACTCTACAAGCCAGGAGGAAGTGGAATCAGATATTAAAAAAATTAAAAGAGAGAGCTTCCAACCACAAATAAATTATCCAGCAAAATTATCCTTTAGATATGAAGGAGGAATAAAGACATTTTCAGACATACAGAAGCTGAGGGAATCCTCCACCACAGGCTGACATTTCATGAAATATGAAAGGAGGATATTCTACCTGAAACAAAAAAATTGAAATAAATAGGAAAGAGTAGGGACAACAAAAAATAAATTTTAAAAAATGGGGGGAGGAAGTAATGGCCATAGGAAATCCTCATATATCAATCATCATCCTAAATGTAAATGGTCTGAACTCACCAATAAAAAGACACAGAGTAGCAGACTGGATTAAAAAACAAAGCCCATCCATATGCTGTCTCCAAGAGACACACCTCAGCCATAAGGACAAACACAGACTCAGAGTGAAAGGATGGAAAACAATACTCCAAGCATATGGTATCCAGAGAAAAGCAGGAGCTGCCATACTAATAACTGACAAAACAGACTTCAGGATAAAAAAGTTAACAAGACAAAGATGAGCATTTCATAGTGATAAAAAGAATAATACAACAACAAGAACACACATTAATGTATATACCCCCAATCAGGAAGCACCAAAATTGACAAAGAAACCACTAATAGATCTGAAAGGAGAAACTGACAAAAACACGATTACAGTAGGGAATCTAAACACCCCCTTAACAGCCATGGACAGATCATTCAAACAGAAAATAAATAAGGAAATATCAGCATTAAGTGATACATTACAACAATTGGACATAATTGGCATTTACAGGACACTTCATCCAGCAAAAAGAGATTATACCTTCTTTTCTATTGTACATGGAACATTCTCAAGGATAAGTCATATGCTGGGACACAAAACTAGCCTCAGCAAATGCAAGAAAATTGAAGTCATATCAAGTGTATTCTCAGATCACAAAGCTTTGAAATTGGAGATCAACTGCTAAAAGGAAGCAGAAAAAATCACATGGAGATTAAACAACATCTTATTTAAAAATGACTGGGTCAAGGAAGAAATAAAAGAAGAGATTAAAAACACATAGAAACTAATGAAAATACAATATATCAAAATTATTGGGATGCAGCAAAAGCAGTAATAAGAGGGAAATTTGTATCATTACAGGCTTATGTTAAGAAACAAGAAAAATCACAAGTAAATGTTCTAATATCCCATCTTAAAAAACTAGAAAAAAAAAGAACAGAAAACACCCAATGTCAGCAGAAGGAAAGAAATAATAAAAATTAGAGCAGAGATAAATGAAATTGAGAACAGAAAAACAATAGGAAAAATTAATGCAACCAAGAGTTGGTTCTTTGAAAAAAATCAATAAAATTGACAAACTCCTGGCTAGGCTAACCAAAGGATGAAAAGAAAGGACACAATAACCAAAATTAGAAATGAAAGGAGAGAAATTACAACTAATACCACAGAAATACAAAGGATAAGAAAATATTATGAAGGGTTTTTATGCCACCTAATTTAATAACCTAGAAGAAATAGACAGGTTTCTAGAAACATATAGTCTACCTAGACTGCACCAAGAAGAACTAGATAATCTAAATAGACGGATCGATAGCAAAGAAATTGAAACAATTATCCAAAACCTCTCCAAAGGCAAAAGCTCTGGACTAGACAGCCTCACCAATGAGTTTTATCAAGCATTCAAGAGAGAATTATAGGTAACCCCCATATAACAGTGTTGTCAGCTTCCTAAAAATGCCATGTTATACGAATGTATGTTATACAAAACAAAGAACTAGTACAAAAAAAGGGGTTAGTTTCCAAAAATTTAAAAAATACTATTATATTTTTATAATTAAGAGAAATATCTTTATTAAAGCAATTTTCACCAAAAGTATAAAATATTAATATGTATTAAATATCTTGTACTCTTAAAAGCTTTCATTACATTCCATGTTATTCAGGGATTTCTCCAATTTTGAATGAGATATATTTTCCTCTTAAAAGTTCTTATTATGCTCTGTGTTGTTCAGGGATTTCTATAATTCTTAAACCATGTTAGAGTGAAACCATGTTCTAGGATGCCATGTTTTGTGAGGGTTTTCCCCCATCTTAAACCATGTTAGAGTGAAACCATGTTATAGAAGTGCTGTGTTATATGGGGGTTACCTGTAATGCCTATCCTTCTCAGACTCTTCCAAAAAAATTGAAGTTGAGGCAATACTTCCCAACTCATTCTACGAGGCCAACATTACCTGATACCAAAGCCTGGTAAGGATAACACAAAAAACAAAAACTATAGATCACTATTTCTAATAAACACAGATTCAAAAATCCTAAACAAAACATTAGCAAATAGAATACAACAATGCATCAAAAAGATTATACACCACAATCAAGCAGGATTCATTTCAGGAGCACAAGGATGGTTCAACAAGTGCAAATAAATCAATGTGATACACCACACAAACAAAATAAAAGATAAAAATCATATGATCATATCAGTTGAGCCAAAAAAGCATTTGACAAGATACAATATCCCTTTATGATCAAAACACTTAACACAATGGGTAGAGAAGGGAAGTACCTCAACATAATAAAGGCTATATATGACAAACCCTCAGTTAATATCATATTGAATGGGGAAAAACTGAAGCCCATTCCCCTAAAATCAGGAACAAGACAGGGATGTCCCCTGTCACCACTGCTGTTCAATATAGTACTGGAAGTTCTAGCCAGAGCAATCAGGCAAGAGAAAGGAATAAAAGGTATCCAAATTGGGAGAGAAGAAGAAGTCAAACTGTCACTATTTGCAGATGACATGATCTTTTATATAGAGAATTCCAAAGACTCCACCAGAAAACTATTAGAAACAATAAATAAATAAGGTAAAGTTGCAGGATACAAAATCAATTTCATTTCTATATACAAACAACGAATCTTCAGAAAAAGAAATGAGAGAGTCAACACCTTTTGCGATTGCAACAAAAAGAATAAAATACCTGGGAATTAACTTAACAAAGAATGTGACAGACTTATACACTGAAAACTATAAGACACTATTAAAAGAAATTGAAGAGGACACAAAGAAATGGAAAGATATGCCATGTTCATGGATAGCAAGACTTAACATTGTTAAAATGCCCATGCTACCCAAAGGAAATATAGATTTAATGCAATTCCCACCAAAATCTCATAAACATACTTTCACAAAATAGATT
Organism: Lyroderma lyra; assembly: GCA_004026885.1. NCBI lineage: Eukaryota > Metazoa > Chordata > Mammalia > Chiroptera > Megadermatidae > Lyroderma > Lyroderma lyra. Next base: position 19,298 of record PVJL010002837.1, on the reverse strand, counting down.
TTAAAAATTACCAGATCTGTATGGAACCAGAAAAGACCTCAAATCACCAAAGCAATAGTACATAAAAGAATAAGGCTGGAGGTATCACACTCCAGATTTCAATTTATACTACAAAGAATCAATAATCAAAACAGCTTGGTATTGGCAGAAAAACAGACACACAGACCAATGGAACAGAATCGAAAACCCAGAAATAAATCCACAAATATATGGACAAATAATTTTTGATAAACAACCAAAAAATATACAATGGGGAAAAGAAACCTTCTTCAGTAGATGGTACTGGGAAAATTGGAAAACCATATGCAAAAGAATGAATCTGAGCTGTGATCTGTCAACATATACTAAAATTAATTCAAAATGGATTAAAGACCTTCACATAAAACCTGAAACAATAAGCTGTATAGAAGAAAATATTGGCACTAAACTTATAGACCTCAAGCTCAAGGGAAGCAAAAGCAAAAATAAATAAATGGGACTATATTAAACTAAAAAGAAACCATCAACAAAAGAAACCATCAACAAAACAAAAAGGCCACTGAATGGAAGAAAATATTCACAAACAGTGAATCTGATAAGGGATTAATATCTAAAATATATAAAGAACTAGTACAACTTAACAACAAACATACAAACAACCCAATTAACAAGTGGGCAGAACTAAACAGACACTTCTCCCATGAAGAAATACAAATGGCCAGCAGACATATGAAAAAATGCTCATCCTCATTAGCTATCAGGGAAATGCAAATCAAAACCACAATGAGATACCACCTCACACCTGTAAGAATGGCTGTTATCAAGAAGACAAGGAATAACAAGTGCTGGAGAGAATGTGGAGAAAAAGGAACTCTCGCACACTGCTGGTGGGAATGCAAACTGGTACAACCACTGTGGAAGACAGTGTGGAGGTTCCTCAGAAAACAGGGAATGGAGCTACCATTTGACCCAGCAATCCCCCTTCTGGGTATTTACCCCCCAGATTTGAAAACCTTAGTCTGCAAAGACTTATGTACCCCAATGCTCATCGCAGCACTGTTCATGGCGGCCAAGACATGGAAGCAACCAAAGTGCCCTGCGACACATGACTGGATAAAGAAGCTGTGGTACATATACACAATGGAATGTTACTCAGCTATAAGAAAAGATGAAATACTGCCATTTGCTACAAAATGGACAGATCTTGAGCTCATCATGATAAACAAAATAAGCCAGACAGAAAAAACCAAGAACCATATGACTTCACTCATATGTGGAATATAAAACTGAAAGCAACCAAGAAACAAAACTCACAGACACAATCAATAGTTTAGTGGTTACCTGAGGGCAATGCGGGAGGGGTTGGGAGAGGAGAGAGGGAGTGGGATAGGAAGCAGCGGGAGTCAAGTACATGGTGATGCAAAGAGAACTGACTCTGGGTGGTGAACACGTAATACAACACATAGAGGATGCACTGTAGAATTGTACATCTGGAACCTATGTAATTTTTCCTAACCAATATCACTGCAGTAAGTTTAACAATTAAAAAAATTAAAATAAAATAATCATAATTAATGCTCAAAAAAATGGACTTAAGAATTGAACAGTCATTTATCCAAAGAATATATACAAATGGTCAATAAGCACATACACAACATCTCTTATGGAAATAAAGTCAAAACTACAAGGTCCAGCAGAAGTAACGCCTGAACTTGAGTTATATTTTTATTACAAAATAATCATAACCATACATGCTTATGATTTTGTAATAAGAGATTTGGTATAGATTACCAACTCATAAAAAAGGTGATATTATTTGTGTAACCATATGAATGTATCGTTATGATTTTATGATAAAGTCATAACTCAAGCCTGGGCATTACTTCTGCCAGACCCTGTATAATGAGATACCACCGCATGCCCATTATTATGGCTTCCATCAAAATAATAAAAAATTATATGTGTTGGCAAATGTGTGGAGAAACTGGAATTCTTGGGCACTGTTGGTGGCAATGTAAAATGATACAGCCACTGTGGTAAACAGTATGGACTTTGCTCAAAAAATTAAGAATTACCATATGACCCAGAAATTCCCCTTCTGGGTATATACCCCCAAGAACTGAAAGCAGGTTCTTTGGGGTATATACCTCAAAAAGGTATCTGTACACCTATGTTCATAGCAGCATTATTCACAATAGCTAAAATGTGGAAGTGATCCAGTGTCCATCAATAGATGAATGATAAACAAAATGTGGTTTATACACACTATGGAATATAATTAAGCCTTGAAAAGGAAGAAAATTCTGACACATGCTACAACACGGATGAATCTTGACAATATGCTAAGTGAAATAAACTAGTCATAAAAAGAAAATCACTTTAGGATTCCACTTATGTGAATACCTAGTGTAGTTAAATTCATAGAAGCAAAAAGTAGATTAGGGCCTGGGGGTGGGTGGGCACTGGGAAAATGGGAAGAGACTGACAATGGCTAATGTTTTGGAATTATACAGTGGTGATATTGTGCAACTTCTGAATATGCTAAAAACCACTGAGTTGTAAAATACTGAATTTTTTGGAATGAGAATTTTATCTCAAGGAAAATAAAAACATTGGTTATAAAAAAGAATACATCCAAGAACATTTCATGTGAATATGGCTTACAAATTTAAATATATTCAATGGCTATTTTAATATGCTCTTGAATTCATAAGAATATTGAATATTTATAAGAATATCTTCAAGAATTCAGGAACATGTGAGAAAACAATATATTCATAAGAAGAATGAATGTTTCTGTGACCCTTGGTTTCAGCAAAATAAGTGTGTAAAATGCTGCTAAAATATATATATATTCATGGTGAGAACACAATGCAACATGTGGACAATAAAGGATGGTACACCTGGAAGCTATGTCATTTTACTGACCAATGTCACCCCATTAAATTTAATAAAAAGAAAAAGAAGAAAAAGCTTTTAAAAAGAGTATATTCATGGAAAAGATTCAAGAGTTTTCCTTAAGACAAGCTTTTGGTGAACAAATAAACTTGGACAATTAGATGAACTGATTTGTTGGCAAGCTGGCCATGAACCATGGTTCTCAAACGTTAGCATGCATGGGGATTGTTAAAACATAGATTGCAGGGCCCCACACCCAGGTGTCTGGCCCAGCAGGTCTGGACAGGGGCCTGAGAATCTGCTTTTCTGTAGTTCGCAGCTGATGTTGCTGCTGGTGGGAAGCAGACTTAGAACCACTGCAATAGCACAGAGCCTGGACAGAGGATGTGCTCCATACGCAGAGGCTGGCTGAATGAATGAATGACAACCAGACTGGCCTTGCACTGATCTCCAGATCCTCTGTGTACACCTGACGCCCACTGTGCAGGGCCCCCTCCACACCTCTGGCAATCTCGGACCCTTCCCCACTCCAGTGTACCCAGGGCAGGTGGAGGAGATGAGGCCCATGTGGCTAGCCTGTGTCTTGGGGTTCATCAGTAGACTCAGCACTTAAACTTCTGTCTCCAAACTCAAGCCCAGCAATCTCTCTGAAACCCATGGCTGCCTTCCTGGCAGCTGGACATGTCCCAGGAATGTCACTGTCATCAGAAAGTGAGCTGCCAGGGAAGTACAACAATGTTGGCTAGCCCCTCCAAGTGTGGGGGTCTCCAGGCTGCTGGCCTATGATGGCAGCAGCCACTAGGAGTTGCTGGTGCCACAGGAGCACAGCACTTCTCACAGCCCTGAGAGGAGGGGGACTGTTCTTGCCACTTTACAGCTGGGAAAGCTGAGATTCCAGGAGGTGTCACCTCTGGCCTCAGGCCGCCCAGTGAGAAGCTCCTCTAGGGGCCACAGGGTTGCAGGAGGAGGAACTCCAAGAAACAGAGAAGAAACCTAGGCCCATCTCTATTCCAGGGCTCCATAACTTGGAACATTCCAGAAACACCAGCCCTTGTGTTAAGGCCTGTCATTTCCGGGGCAGACCACAGCCTGCAGGACAGTAAGTCCAATACCAGACTCCAGGGGCCAGTGGGTGGAAGGCAGGAGGAAGTGGGCACCAGAGAGAGGCCAGAGTAGCTGTGGTCAGTGATTACAGGGCTGGGCCACCCCACCCAGGCCCACCACACAGATCAGAATTATCCAAGTCCAACAGGATGGGAAGGCTGGCCATGTAGGGAGACAAATTGGTGCAAGGAGTCAGAAGGGAATGTCTTAAAGATCACTGGGTCCAGCCCCCCAGTCTGGACAGGTGGAGGCTAGGGCTCTAGAGTAGGACTGGTCCCAAACAGGGCCTCCCTAAGGCCTCTCCCAACCTCCACTGCCATCACCCCAAGCCCCACCTGCCCTTTTCCTCTGCCTCCCAGCCTTTCCACTGGGCTCCAGATCCCAGGCACTTTGCAGCAAGACAGGCCAGGGACAACCAGGCAGGCAGGCCCTAGTCTCATGGTCAGGGAGGAGCCCAAGCCTGAGCTAAAGAACTTGCCCAGCCCAGAGGAGCCACAGGCAAAACCGCACAGGACTCTGCTTTGAACAAAGAAACAAAAATAGCAGGTTATGGAGAGAGGGAGAGAGAGAAGGAGGGACTGGGGTGCCAAAGACACAGACAGAGACAGAGACAGAGAGCTATACACAATGACAGGGATGGAAGCTGAGAGAAGAAAAAGAATCAGAGAGAAAACCGCAGGGAAACAGCAGGACTTTTGAAATAGCTCAGAACAAACCAGCTGCATTTGAAGGAGAGGGAAACAATGGGGAATGAGCTGCCTGGCAGTCTGGGAGAACCAGGGGCCCCTTCCCATGGGGATGCAGGCCGATGGGGGTCCAGGCCATAGACACCATGCAGCCCAGACTTATGAGCAGGCTGTGATCCCAGCTCAGTGGGCCAGCAAGAGGACCAATACAAAACCCTCTGGTGCCCACTGCATATGGGCACCTAGGAAGCTCCTGGAACAGCACAGTACTCAGCAAGGAAGGCCAGGCTTGGTCAGGCTGGGAGAGCCAGGCAGGAAGCACCTGGGGCAGATCCAGGCCCATGAGTTCCAGGCAGGTGGGCACCTGGCACTGTGGTGAGTGATTTGTGCACATTCATGCTTTCTCCTATTGGGGAAACTATTATTATCCCCATTTGACAGATGCGGAAACTGAGATTCAGAGAGGCAAAGAAACACACCTGAGGCCTCACAGCAAATAAAGGCCAGAAATAGGTTTTGACCCCAGGCCACAGCATGTGTGCATCCTTAATGCAGGCCATGCCAAGCTGCCCCTCAGACACCGACTTCTCCCTACACACAGGCCATCCTCACAGCACCCACAGGCTAGTGGGTAAAACGTCACACAGAGAACCCTGACACATTGTCCTTGCAAGCCCAACCCCCTGAAAGGCTCAGCTGCCCCTTGCAGGGGATGTGGTACAAGTAGTTGCTTGGGTGACTTGAGGCCTCAGCATTTTGGAGGAAACACTGACGCTCCCCAGTTGGGTAAGCAAAGATTACAACACAGTTTCTGGTTAATAAGTTTTGCTGAGCCAGTGTTGCAAGACCCGGCAAACAGGAGCCCTGAGCCTTGCTGCCACAGTCTGCTCTGGCCCATTCAGTTCCCCGGTGACCGAAGCCTTCTGAGGTGACCTGTGTGCCCTTGGGTCAGGGACATTGCCTCTGGCTGAGTGAGGATCAGGTTGACAAGCCCCTCACAAATAAAAAGCAATTCTGACTCTTTTTATTTTTATTTTTGAGAGAGAGAGAAAGATCTCCACTTGTATTTAAAATTCAGTCGATGCTGAACTCCCCAAACCATGTGGAGGAAGCCTACGTACCAGATCATCCTTGGGTATAGTCATGTCAGCTCTGCCTCTGAAGCTATCAGGGAGCCTCCCACTTCTGCTTCTCCACCTTGCCTGGGACAATCACCAGTCTCCTCATCTGGCTTCCTATTTCTATTTGCTCCATCTTGGTGATCTTAAAACAGACCTGGCTTCCCACTGGCTAACAGTAAATTCCAGTTCCTTCCAAGAGCCCTCCACACCCCCACCCCAGGCGCATCTCCCACCCTTCCCAGCTTACTTGCTCAGCTCCAGCCATACTGAACCTATTAGGTACATTCCTACCTCAGGGCCTTTGCACTAACGGTTCCTTCTGCCTGGGATGCTCCCCCAGGAAAACTTACACTTTAGGAAAGCTCCTTCTTGTTTAGATTTCAACTCAAACGTCCTCTCCATGCCAGGATCTTTCCCTATCTCTCCTTTTAATATATCCATGACGCTTATTACTGCTGAAATAATCTGATTTGTGTGGCAGGTCAGCTCTTTAAGGAAGGGAGCTGTCTTGTTTCCTCGGAACCCCTGTACCTCACCTAGTGTCAATGAACATTTATTTAAAGACTGATAATCCCTCATGGATCTAGACAGAGCACCCTTTCTCCTAGCCTGCCATTCAAGGCCACTTAAGACTGGGCCACAACACACTACCTTTCTGGCTTCTACCCTACCACTCATGAACCCTGAACTCCACCCACAACACATCCCTTAACACACCAGGCCATTTCACTCCTCCATACTTTTGTCTGTGACATTCCCCCTGCCCAAGATTCCCTTTATTCATGTTCCCACCTGGAAAAACCCCTATGCAGCCCTGAAACTCCTTAGCACCCAACCTAAATACCCCTGCCCTGGAGAATGGAAAGCCTAAGGGTTCAGGATTTAGACTAGGATTTACCCTGACCCCACATGTCCTAGCTGGGTGACCTTGAGCAAAGCACTTCATTTTTTCTGATTTTAGTTTCTTCCCCTTCAAAATAGGATTACCAGTTCCCACTGTGCCAGCCTGCCTTTTCTCCCAGTACTCTCTGGAGCCTGCAAGGTACCTCTGGCAGTTATCTGGAAATAGACAGCAGGAGAGTAAGCATCTATTGATTTGGCTCCCAGCAGCCTCTCCCCTTCCTTTTGCTGGCCCATTTCCCTTTAGGAACAAACCTGCTTACGTTCGGTTCATGTGGTTTTAATAGGCTGTCCTCCTCCCATAGCTGTTGGGAAAGGCATGTGACCAGGCCTGGCCATTCACAGCATTCCATCCCTTTCTGGCATAGCAGTTGTCTCAGCAGAGGGCACCATGCGACCCAATCCAGGCCAATGAGACACATCTTTGGGACTCTGGCTGGAACTGTTGGTGAAAGAGCCCTCTATTTTGGCTAGGGGAGCTGAGCATGAAACCACCATAGAGAAAAAGTCAAACCTAGAGCTGGAGATGTGGTTTAAGACCCCAGATCCATCCATGCCTGAAGGCAGCCACATGTGGCTAAAGTAAGTCTGAGTTATATTGCCCTCACTGAGACACTGTCCTCTGGATTGCTCTTAGTCTCTGGTTCCTGACTTAGCTGTGAGGGACCAGGGGCCAGGGCTAGGGAAGCAGTCAGGGCGTGCAGAGTAGGGCACTGGGAGAGCCCTGAGCAAGTGCAGTGAGGAAGAGCCTACGGGCTGGGGCCCTATGTGGGGCTGAATGAGACACAGAGCAGCTGGGACAAGCTGCCTGCTCAGGCTGGCTCTGGCTGCCCCCAAAACATCCCTGGATCTCTGCACTGAGGGGCTGCTGCTGAGTCTTCAAGGGGCCCTGCTCAGCTTCAAAGCCAGGCCAACCGGAGTCCTCACCCACCCTCCTCAGCTCTGGTAACTAGGCTCCCAATAGTCACTGGGCATTTCTGCATTTGTCCAGCATAGCGTTCATTATAAATACCAGATGCCTACAAGTCCATGACACTGCATGAGTGCTGCGGTGCTGTGACCCTCGTGGACCCTACAGTCAGCCTACAGTTGTCTTTACGAACTGGGTCTGCAGGTGGTGTGATGCCAAAGGGGTTAGGGGGATGGAGAGTGAAAGAGGTTAGAAGAGAGGGCCAGGGTCCCCACCTGAGATTCCTGGGTCCTTCCCACTAGAGACTCTCCAGGAAGGATGATAGGGGAGAAGGTCTCCATCTACACACACCACCGTTTGACTTCAGACAGGAAGTGCCTAGAAGAAGGAGAGAGGGGGTGTGTAGAAGAAGAAGAGGGCAGCAGTCCTGTCTGGGTGGTGGTGGGCTCCCCTGGGAACAAGTGGCCTCCTCCCACACAAGCTCCTTCCACACTCTACTTTTTCTGCACCCCATTTCCCCTGGAACTTGGGCAGAAGCCCAGCCTGGCTCAAGAGAAATACCCATGATTTCCAATATCAGGAAAGCTGCTCAATGCCTGAGAAGCTAGAAAGGAATGGAGGGTCCGACCAGGTTGGGTGGGGGTGGCGGTGGACAAGGCCCTATGGACCAGCCAGCGGGGGTTCTAAGTAACAGCATGGCAGTGTTGTGGGTGTGCCTCAGGGTGGATGCTGTTTTTAATATGAAACATGTAAGCTCTGTGAGAGCAAGGATATTACAGAGTTTTGTTTCCAGCCCTGGACCAGAGGCCTGGCATGAGCAGGAGCCCAGCAAATATGTGGACAGAAGCACAGTCCCAAAAGGTAGAAGGGGGCAGGGGTGACAGTAGAGCTGCCCATGGAACCCTGGAGGTGAAGGTAGGGTGCAGCAGTGTCCTGGGCAGCTGTCCCACCTCTCCCTGACATATTCCTCACCCCCAGTCAGCACTGATGGTGGAGTCCTGAGGGCCGAGGGGTGCTGGGGTGGGCTGTTCCAGACACCCCCCACACACACTGGTGGAGGGGCAGCAGGGGCCCCAGGCCTGAGCTGGCAGCCCGTCAGAAGTCCCATCCCCAACCTGTAACAACACCTTCTTCTTTGGAGACGGAGGGACGGTGCCAGACCTGCCTGCCTGGAGTAAGAGGCTGAATGAAATTCCTTCTAGATCAGCGGTTCTCAACTTGTGAGTCACGACCCCTTTGAGGGTCGAACGACCCTTTCACAGGCGTCGCCTAAGACCATCGGAAAACACGTATCAGATGTTTACATGACGATTCATAACAGTAGCAACATTACAGTTATGAAGTAGCAACGACAATAACGTTACGGGGGTCACCACCACACGAGGGACTGTATTACAGGGCCACGGCAGTAGGAGGGCTGAGAACCACTGCCCTAGATCCTGGCCATTACAGGCCACAAGCCACATCCTTCGTCCCCTTCCAACTTGGGCCATGCTGCACGGCCAGGCTCAGAGGTGCCGAGGGCCCCATGAGGCTATTTCTGAAGGCTCTAGAGAGCAGGGTCCACCTCCAGCAGGGAAGGTCTCTCCACCCAGCTGTCCCCTCTCCCAGCCTGCCACGGGCCTGCTGTCCCCCATTAGTGGACCCTCAATGGTTTCTGAGCTCATGGCTTTAGCTCTTGGCTTGGAAGGGAAAAGAGCCGGCAGGGTAAGTTGGGGAGGCTGGTTTGATTAACACTTGCTTGTCCAAGGTCACACTCCAAACTGGTGGAAACAAACCAGGGAGAAATGTGTGAGGGTCTGGCAGGAGGAGGGAGGAATACTGGGAAGTAGGAGCTGCTGCACCATGGGAACTCACAGAAAAGGCCCATCCCAATCTAGGGGTTGCAGAAGCAGGGGTGGAGAAGGGCCTGCCAGACCAGAAACAGTGAGGCCAGCCACTGGGTGAGGGGATCATGGCCAAGGGTACTGTCAGGTGGCAGGGCAGCCCAGGAGGCAGGCACACCCTGGGCAAAGGCAGGAAGCAGGGATGTGAGCCATCCTCTCTAACACCTGTTCTCCCAGGAGAGGGAGTGCAGAAAGGACAAAGCGCAGGAGACCAGGCAGGAGAGAGATGTCCAGGCAGTGGACACACATACTCCCTCTTAGACGTGAAGACACACAGACACTCACTTACTCCTCCACAACTCTCTGGCACACACCTTACACACCACGGCCCAGATGATTTGGCATTCTCTGACCCCACACCAGGGGCTGAGGCCTGGGGGCTGGGGGCCACTGTGCTCTGCCCTGTCCCAGTTCCTGGATAGACTATGTGGACAGAGACTGTCATGTCCACAGACACTAGGACCACAGCCTGCACTGTGTCAGGGGATTCCCACTCCACTAAGATAAGGGAGCACCCCCCTCAGATGGCCAGCCAGCTTATGGGGGGCGGTGGGGAGATGGGAGAGGGACAGCAGCTTCCTCCCAGTTCTGGTGGGCTCTGTCGAGACATAGAAGGAATGGTGTGAGTGGCAGGGTGACCTGGTGAGCACGGAAAAGGCCTCTCCACACCCTGGCCTCCAGCCCAGAGGCAGTCAGGGAGGTGTGAGGGAGAGCAGGAGAAGGAAGAGCCCTCCCCTCAGGAAGAAGGGAGCACAGCCCCACCCCTCATCACGACAGTGCCATGACAGAGGCTGGGGGCCAAGTACTTTCTGTGTGCTATCTCATTCACCAGAAGCCTTGTAAGGAAAAACTTGAGCACCCCATTTTATAGATGGGGGTCCTGATGCTCTGAGGGGAGAGGGAATAGGTCCCTCAGGAGGTAAGGCTATGGAATGACCTTATGTACCACCAACCTAGACACAACCAGACGCCTCCATGAGTAAGTGCTGCCTTGAAAACAGTCGCCTTAGCTCATCTCCTGGGCCACCCCAATCCCGTGCTCCCTGCAGACTCTGGGGTGAATGGAGTTACTTACTCCCTGGGACCGTGTGTGTGAGGCTCCAAAGGAGGAACTGCCAAGATTCTCAGAGCGCCCACACCGGGTGGAGAGGAGAGCGCAGCATTCCGCCTCCCCAGCACACACACTCCCATTAGCAAAGGCAGACGAGAGCCAGAGGTCAGAACGGGCAAAAGGCTCAGGCTGTGAGCAGGCTACGCGGCCGGCACGACAGCCATGGGCACCTGGCCCTCCACCGCTCTGTCTCCGTTTCCCCCTCGTGAACCGTGTTGGTGGGAAGGTGTGAGAAGATGACGTGAGTGACGTCTCAGAGCGCGCCTGGCCCTAGTTACTGCGCAGCGCGGAGCCCCGACTGGCTGCCTCCAAGTTTCCGCAGCCGGACCGTGAGGTGGCTGGAGAGCAGCCCCACGTCCTTGCTGGTGTCAGGGCGGCTCCGGACAACAGCACAGAGGGACCACCCCGGGGACGCAGGACCGTGAAGCTCCCTCTGACTCGGTACCGCTCCCCTGCGGGTAGGGGAATTCGGGCTCTAAAGCGGGTGTGGCGAGATAAAACACTGCCCTCCGGGCTGGGCCAACGCCGTCCACCCAACTCTGACCCAAGTGGCCAGGCATAGGCTGAGGCGCCCGAACGATCTCCACTCTGGAGCGCTGGGAGATACATTCCCCAGTGGCGCAAGACCCTTCGGGGAGCCGGAGCTCGGACGGGGAGTCTAGAGCCGTCCTGGCCCCACCCACCCCTATTCCCCAGCCCGGGCGCAGACAGCAGGTGTTCCTCCCGCGTCGAGAGGTCCGGCCGCCCACGGGGCGCCCGCCACCCGCCGCCGGCCCAGCGGGCACTCACCCAGGCGCAGGGCGCTGGGCGCGAGCCAAAGGCACAGGAGCGCGGCTCCCAGACACGCGGCCGCCAGGACGCGCCGCCGCCTGCAGCGCCTTCCCATGCTGTAGCCGCGCGCAGGGCTTGCCGTCCGGGGGTCCAGAGAGGCGGTGGCGCCGACCCGGGACCGCCCCAGGACCCGCCCCAGCCCGCCCTAGGCGCATACCAAGGCGCGCTGCACGGGGGTGTGAGGGCCCTGTTCGCGCGGGTCGCGGGGGGAGTGAGGGCGCGGCCTCTGGGGGCTGGGGAGGTGGGCGAGCTTGGGTCCGCGGGCCTCGTCCAGTCTCCGTGCCCCCTACCCAACCTAGCGGGGCAGCCGTCAGGGCGAGAAAGGTGGCGCCTTGGTAGAGGGGCCCGTGCGTTGGTCAGACTCCACCCTCTTCAGTTTGCCTTGGGTGCCATACTTCCCGCAAGACCAAGAAGCGTTGTCAGTGGCAGGTCGGGGTGGCAGCAGAATCCCCTTGCTTTTTTGCTGCCTGACAAGCCAGGAGTCCGAGGGCTGTCTATGACTTCCCCTGAGCCTCCATCCTTAGGATCAGAACTGAGTGTCCATTCCTCCCCCAGGGCCATCCTGTAGCCTTATTTTCCACAGACATCTCCAGTCCTGCCTGAATCCTGGCTGATCCTGGCCAGACTCGGGGTGGGGGAGAGGTGGGGAATCTCAGTTTACATTCGCCCTGGGCATCAGGACTGTTGTGGCTCATCTGGTCACTCACAACTGCTTCACACACCAGGTAAGCACTCGCTGAGGACTCCTGTGTGTGAGTGGATGGGAGTAAATTCTTGCCTTGAAAAAATAAACCCATCCAGCTAGCCCTGTGGGATGAGAAGACCAGGACTGACCCCAGGGTTTTGCTGCCCAGAGGGCAGGCTAGCAAGGGATGGGAGGGTCCCGCTGGTGCTGTATGCACAGGTGTGCATATGTGCAATTGAGCCAGCACTTAGTGTGGGCGTGTGGGAAAAGCTGCTCCAGTAAACTCCAATTTTTTAACAGCTCTTGAAAAATCTGGTGATTCCAAACCCTGCTGATGCCACATACCAGCTGTGTGAGATTAGGAAAGTCACCTAACCTCTCTGCGCCCCAGTTCCCTGTACAATAGGATAGACTAGGACACATCTTGCAGTCTAAAGACTGAATGAAAAACAAAACATGTTTGGAACAGTGTCTGGCACTCAGTGAGTGCCAGCTAAGTACTTGAATTAGTGATTATTAACTTTAACAGTTACTGCCTATTTCTGTCAAGTGACTTTGGTTTCTGTTACAGTGGTGCTACAAACATTCCTTCCTATTACATTTATTTAAGTTTTAAAAGTCTATTTAAGGAAGCCTCTCAAGTAAATAGTAGTTCTTCTGGCTTAAAGATATGGCCCCAAATGGTGATGATAGGTCTCAAACAGCAGAGTGGTGGGAAATTCAGCTCTCAGATAAAGCCAAAGCTCCTTATTATGTCTTTGCAGGAGACCTGGACAGAGAGCCTTAGGGAGTGTTTAGTTCATCCCTAGACTGGCCCAAAGTTAGGGCTGTTGCTGCTCTGGACCCAGGACCCAGGGATTCCAGGTCATCCACACCTCCATCCTGCCCCAAATCTCTTCTACATCTGCCTTCCTGAGCCTCCCCACCACCAGCATTATTTGTAAGGCGATCTAGCCCGTGGGGTCCTTAGGGCAGAAGTCTTGTCCTCCTAGGCTGCCACCTGGAGGCCAAAGTTGAGAACAACATGTCAGCCCATCCCCGTCCAGGAAAGTCCCTTGAGACTCCTTCTCTGGAGGTCCATGGGGGCCCTATTGAGTCTTGTGGTTAGAGCAGTGGTTCTCAACCTTCCTAATGTCGCGGCCCTCATGATATGGTGACCCCCATAAAATTATTTTCCTTGCTACTTCATATCTGTAATTTTGCTACTGTTATGAATCGTAATGTAAACATCTGATTGTGTTTTCCAGTGGTCTTAGGCGACCCCTGTGAAAGGGTCGTTTGACCCCCAAAGGGTTTGTGACCCACAGTTGAGAACCGCAGGGTTAGAGGGTGAATATGCCCTGCTAGAAGCCCAAGACCTCAGTGGCTTGCCTGAAAAGATGCCCTCTGCAGCCTCTGCCTTCTCACAGGGGCTCATTCATTCACTTATTCATTCATTCAACAGGTGCTGAATATCCTCTGTGCTGAGGCTCCAGTAGAGGGAAGAAGACAGATACGTCCTCTGCTCTCATGAAGTTTTTATTATAATATATATGGGGGAGGGCATAGAAAGTAGGAATAAATATATAAAATCATGACCGGTAGTAAATGGTGCTGTGAAGGAAATAAAGCAGAATAAAGGGTTGGGGAAGTGTGTATGTTGCACACATGGTAGGGGCAGACCTCTGGAAGGAGGTGACAGTGAGCTGAGATAGAAATCAGGTCAGAGGGATCAAGAGGGCATGGCAGTGGGGAGGAGGAGCTTTTCAGACAAAGAAAGGGCCCTTTGGAGACCCCAAAGTGGTGATCCAGTTGCTATTGCTGAGTAACAAATTGCCTTAAAATTTAGCAACTTAACCATTTAAATTTTATTCACAATGTTGTGGATCAGGAACTGGGGAAGGGGATTACTTGGGTGCTTCCTGCTGGGAGTCTCATTCTGCTGTCGCCAAGGGCGCGGGGGCTGATCATCTCTGAGGGCTGCCTGGGTTGGCTTCCCCGGAGCTCCCTCTCACAGAGAGCTCAGTGGGCCATGGGCCTTGGATGCCTGGGGTCCCAGGGACCCAGGTTTGGCTTGCACTGCCTGCCTGCCTTTCTTTACTGCTTACTAGTTTTAAGATATTATTTATTTGGTTTATATATTTTGTTTATCCAAGGATCAAAATTTTTTTAAAGTTTTTTTTCAATTGAGGTGATAGTTACATAACATAAAATTAATCACTTTAAAATGTACAATTCAGTGGCATTTAGTACATTGACAATGTTAAAAACACCAAAGTGTTTCACAGTGAAAGTCTCCTTCCTTCCCCATCTTGCCCTAGTTCCTGGGTATCCCTCAGAGATAAGTTCATTTATATACTTTTTCTTCTCTTTACACTTTGTACTACATATAGTACTCTATTCTTTGCTTTCCTGATAGCAGCAACAGAAAAATAACAATATCTTGTTTTTATATGGTGCTCATTCTGTGCCAGGCACTGTTCTGAGATCTTTTTCCCATGTGTCATCTCATTTAATCCTCAGACACATCCCATGAGGTAGGTACTGTTATTGTTTCAGTTTACAGATGAGGAAACTGAGGCACAGAGAGGCTAAGTAACTCACCCAAGGACACACAAGCTAGTAAGTGGTGGAGCCAGGGTTTGAACCTACCAGTCTTGCCATATATAACATGTGAGATCCTCATTCTTACAAATAGCTTGTACAATTTTTTACATTTAAACTATTTATTTTTGAATACTTACATGTTCACATGCAGTTGTAAGAAATAATAGACAACCCATGTACCCTGGTCCCCTAGTGATAACCTCTTGCAGACTATACAATATCACAACCAGGACATTGGTGATGATGCAATCCACTCATCTTGTTCATCACAATGTTTGAAAAAACTTAATTGGGGGAGTGGGCAAGATGACAACTGGAGAGGAGGTCCCTAAAGCCTCTCCCAGAAAACACAGTTGAATGGCTGCCCAGGAGCCAAGAGAGAGGACCCTGAGAAATCAACAGGCAGCTGAGAAATCCACGCATCACAAGTAAACACCTGAAGGTTGGAGAGAAGGGGGCGAGCGGGAGAGGGGGAGGGAGCAGAGATGGATTGCAAGAGGACCTGATTGCTGCTGACTATCCCAGAGCAGTACAATGCACGAGAGTGGGGAGGCCAAGAGGCAACAAGAGTAAAAGCCAGCAAAGTGCCAGAATGGTAGGAGACTGTGGGGAAGCTGGGCTTTCGAGCAGAATGTTGGGGACAAACTTTGGGAGCCAGCCTCTAGAACTTTTGAGTGATAGGAGGGCTGAGCGAGGACTCTGAACTGCAGAGACAACACCTCGGCTCCCGGCGCCCTTGCGACCCACAGCGCAGGCACGCACGGCTCCTACACAGGGCTGCATTTCCTGTTCCCGGCCCACAGCAAAGGCAAGCCGGCTGCCTTCCTACTGCCAGGTCAGGCCCACAGCTTCCGACTTGTGGTGTGCGTGCCTGTTTGTGCACCCCTGGGTCCTACAAGCAGTGCGAGCCTGCAGACTCTGACCCAATGACTGGATGCTGAAACAGGCCTGGAAAGAAAGGTGGATCTGATAGCATTCACCCCAGTCAGCAGGAGAAGCCTCGGCCCACATCACCCAGCTTCCCTAGCATAAGCCAGAAGGTGGAGCTGCCCCGGGGCCTCTCCCATTTCCTAGAGCCTCCCCAACCAACTAACTAACTGCAGGAGGCGGAGGGACGCCAATAGATGAGCACTGCCTGCAAACATAGCAGGAGACCAGAAACAAGAAATAAACAACCCCTCTCTCTCCCAAAACTTGGCCCCCAGAGCCACCTAGTGTCTGCCCTACAGTAAGACATGACAAAAGTACTAATCTAGGCTTCTGGGTTCTGCTGAACATAACGTCCTCATGTCAAAGAGGAAGAACCCAGCAGACAGGATGAATTCCTTAAAAACTAAAACTGCTCAGAAAGAACATGAAATTTATCCAGAAGACAGCTTCTTAGACCTAGAAGTTTCTGAATTAAGTGACAGAGAATTTAAAGTAGCCATTCTAAAGGCTCTGAGAGAAATGAAAACATACTGGCAGAACACCATAGTTGAGATGAACGACATAAAAAAGGACATGAACGACATAAAAAAGGAACTCCGTGAACAAAAGAACAATTTAACAAAGAAATTCAAAACATAAGGAAGAACAAGATGGAAATGCGAGAGATAAATAATACAATAAAAGAAGTGAGAAATGAAATAACTGCCATAGGAAACAGGGCCAACCAGATGGAGGAAAGACTTAGTGATATCGAAGATCAGAACATGGAAACAGCTCAGAAAAGGAAGAAAGGGAACATAGAATCAAAAGGACTGAAAGAACACCGCAAAAACTATCTGACTCCATGAGACAAAACATCAGGATAATAGGCTTAGAAGAAGGGGCAGAGCATTCTATAGAAAGCATACTCAAACAAATCGTAGATGAGAACTTTCCAAACCTATGGAAAGATCTGGAACCCCAAGATCAAGAAGAAAATAGATCCCCTACATACCTGGACCCTAACAGATCTTCTCCAAGACACATGGTACTAAAGATGTCCAAAACTAAAGACAAAGAGACAATTCTCAAAGCAGCCAGGGAAAAAAGAACTATAATTTTTAGAGGAAAACCCATCAGGCTGGCATCAGATTTCTCAGCAGAAACTCTGCAAGCCAGGAGGGAGTAGAATCTAATATTCAAAAATTTAAAAGAGAGAAACTTACA
This sequence comes from Lyroderma lyra, assembly GCA_004026885.1. Taxonomy (NCBI): domain Eukaryota; kingdom Metazoa; phylum Chordata; class Mammalia; order Chiroptera; family Megadermatidae; genus Lyroderma; species Lyroderma lyra. The sequence continues at coordinate 2,465 of PVJL010002837.1, read as the reverse complement.
GCCAAGAATAAATTATGCAGCAAAATTATCTTTCAGATATGAAGGTGGAATAAAGACCTTCTCAGACACACAGAAGTTGAGGGTATTTGTCAGCACAAGGCCAGCACTCCAAGAAATACTGAAGGAGGCTCTTTGACCTGAAACAAAGCATCAGGAAAAATGGAACAAAGTTGGGGCAACAAGAAAGAAACAAAAATAAAACAAAAACAAAGAAAGAAATAAGTAATGGCCACAGGAAATCCTCACATATCGATCATCACTCTGAATGTTAATGGACTGATCTCACCAATAAAAAGACACAGAGTAGCAGACTGGATTAAAAAACAGAACCCATCCATATGCTGTCTCCAAGAAACACACCTCAGCAATAAGGACAAACACAGACTCAGAGTGAAAGGATGGGAAACAATACTTCAAGCAAATGGTAACCAGAGAAAAGCAGGAATTGTCATACTGATATCTGATGAAATAAACTTCAGGTTAAAAAAGATAGCAAGAGACAAAGATGGACATTACATAATGATAAAAGGCACAATACAACAACAAGAAGATTTGACACTAATTAATACATATGCTCCCAACCAGGATGCACCAAAATATACAAAGAAACTACTAACAGATTTGAAAGGAGAAACTGGCAAAAACACAATCATTGTGGGAGATTTAAACACCCCACTAACAGCCATGGACAGATCATCCAAACAGAAAATAACTAAGGAAATAACAGCTCTAAATGACACATTACAGCAATTGGACATAATTGACATTTACAGGACACTTCATCCAGCAAAAAGAGACTATACCTTTTTTTCTAGTGCGCATGGAACATTCTCAAGGATAGACCACATGCTGGGACACAAAAGTAGTCTCAGCAAATTCAAGAAGACTGAAATCATACCAAGTCTATTCTCAGACCACAAAGCTTTGAAATTCGAGATCAACTGTAAAAGGAAAGCAGAAAAAAAACACATATACATGGAGATTAAACAACAGCTTATTTAAAAATGACTGGGTAAAAGAACAAATAAAAGATGAGATTAAAAAATATATAGAAACTAATGACAATGAAAATACAACATATCAGAATTATTGGGACACAGCAAAGGCGGTAATAAGAGGAAAATTTATATCACTACAGGCCTATCTTAAGAAACAAGAAAAATCATAAGTAAACATCTTAGCATCCCATCTTAAAGAACTAGAAAAAGAAGAGCAGACAAAACCCAAAGTCAGCAGAAGGAAAGAAATAATAAAAGTTAAAGCAGAGCTAAACCAATTAGAGAAAAGAAGGACAATAGAAAAAATTAATATTACGAAGAGCTGATTCTTTGAGAAAATCATCAAAATTTACAAACCCTGGCTAGACTAATCAAAGGACAAAAGGAAAGGACAAAAATATCCAAAATTAGAAATGAAAGGGGAGAAATTACCACTGATACCACAGAAATACAAAGGATTATAAGAAAATATTATGAAGGACTTTATGCCACTAAATTTAACAACCTAGAAGAAATGGACAAGTTTCTAGAAACTTATAGCCTACCTAGACTGAACCAAGAAGAACTGGATATTCTAAATAGACCAATCAATAGCAACAAGATTAAAATGACTATCCATGATCTCCCTAAAGGCAAAAGTCCTGGACCAGATGGTTTCACCAACAAGTTCTATCAAGCATTCAAAGAAGAATTAACCCCTATCCTCCTCAGACTCTTCCAAAAAATTGAAGAGGAAGCAATACTTCCTAACTCATTCTATGAAGCCAAGATTACCCTAATACCAAAGCCTGGCAAAGACAACACAAAAAAAGAAAACTATAGACAAATATCTCTGATGAACACAGATGCAAAAATCCTAAACAAAATATTAGCAAATAGAATACAACAATGCATCAAAAAGATCATACATCATGATCAAGTGGGATTCATCCCGGGAGCACAAGAATGGTTCAACATACGAAAATCAATCAATGTGATACACCACATAAACAAAATCAAAGATAAAGACCACGTGGTCATTTCAATTGATGCAGAAAAAGCTTTTGACAAGGTACAACATCCATTTATGATCAAAACACTAAATAAAATAGGTATAGAAGGAAAGTATCTCACATAATAAAGGCCATATATGACAAGGCCTCAGCTAACATCATACTGAATGGGGAAAAGCTGAAGCCTATACCCCTAATATCATGAACAAGACAGGGATGTCCCCTGTCACCACTGCTATTTAATATAGTACTGGAAGTTCTAGCCACAGCAATCAGGCAAGAGAAAGGAATCAAAGGTATCTGAGTTGGGAAAGAAGAGGTCAAATTGTCACTATTTGCAGATGATATGATCCTTTATATAAAAAATTCCAAAGATTCCACCAGGAAACTATTACAAACAATAAATGAATATAGTAAAGTCGCAGGATACAAAATCAATGTACAAAAATCAACAGCATTCTTTTATACAAACAAT